>OMLM01004732.1:72977-147382 GCA_900302695.1 Helostoma temminkii
CAACAAGTTGTAGCTTTAAGTTATTAGCTTTCCCCTTTCAACTTTATATACTGGTTTGTAAAAATGACAAAATCAGTTTCACATTTAGAGAATGATTTGCAAGGCACTTTCTGAAACCAATTACAGATGGATGATTTAAAGTGGTAGAGAGAATAATACCCCACAAGTCTAAAATGGTTTTTATGTTTGTTTTGTTTTGTTATTAAAGAAAATAACTGTCTTAAAATTGCAAGTATGCAACATGATCCATTATAGCAGCAACTTTATTTATGGAATTTACTGACATTAAACTCCTCAATGCCATTTTTAGAATGATGACAAGAAATATATTGTATCGAGTAGAAATAAACTTCTACAAACATTTAACACTGCACTGTAGAAAAATACAAGTTGAAAGGCTGCCTTAAATTTTATGTCAAGTCAACAAATAAAATTTGTCCTTCTAACACAACAAAATGTTATTTTGAATAAATATTGCATGTTGTGTAAACCTGTGAGTTAGTTAAGTTGATTTAGATTTACCAATTTATTAAGAAAGTTTAGGTAGTTGTGTGAACTTAAAAATCGGTCAGTTTTATTAGAATGCTCTGTTGTGTGATTGTCAGTCTTGATTGATTTGTTTATTTAACACTGTTGACAATTAGTTTAACGTAGGCACCCACTGAATTTAAATAATTAACTTGAAGGTTCAACTCTTTAAACTGAGAAACCAGCAAACATGATGAATTGGCTTCTGATGGAGCCTAAATATACCAAGGTCAGTATATAACACTCAAATTAAGGTGCTTGCAGTGGTTTTGATACATTTTAAGTGTATGAGAATAGGGACTGAATTCAACACAGTTCACATAGTTTTTACTAGTGTGAAAATAAACAACCACAACCTAATGTCCTTATGTAAAGACACACCACAGCTTTCCACCATGGCTACTGAAAAAAGAGATTTAACTCAAACAATGACTTCAAGCCAACAACAACCAATGTTTGGAAGTTCTGGAAGAATAACAACTAGAAAATAAGTTGAATTAGCTTGAAAATGCCAAACTTAGATATTAATTCTGTGTTAAATAAAAATCAGCTGATTCCACAAAATTTGTGAATCGTAAATTCATAAAAAATACTTAAAATCCATTGCGTTACTCATAATTGTACGACACCATGCTCAAATTTATCCAATGTAAGGCTGTATTCCTGATGTGAATAAGTCCAGTGGCAGTAGGCCCATGACAAAACTAAACAAGTTGACAATCTATAAACATACTTCTCTGCTTTTTTTTACAGATCAGGCATTAGTGTCTTATTTTACAGATGGCTTAAATACTTGGGCCACCAGATGACATATACAGAGGACACAAATTGCAACACTGCAATCTTTCCACTCCTGCATAAATCACTGACATAATGCCAAGGGAGAGCTATGAAAGAGATGCTAATGGAGCAAGGAGCACAACCATGTCATCTGTTAGACAGGTTTACAAGGCATCTAGCACACAAACTTTAAACATATTTACACACTTTTTGGACGTTACTGGCAAACACACCTGCACAAATAAAGTGGAAAGTAACGTTGTGGGCTAAGAACATTTATTGTTGTCACCGAGGATACATATACAGTATCTGCAGTGTTTGTCCAGAAAATCCCAGATATTTCTGCAAAACATTTTACACATAGTGTGCTTATATTTATCCTTCACTTTTTGAATACAGAACATTGACAAGTATTTCAATTGTACGTTAATAAAGGATTTACTTTTCTACTATTGTAACTCAAGGTCTGCTTATTGTCTTTTGACTCGATCAAATGAATGATCTTCATATAAAAAAAATGTTCTCCCCGTGCAATCACAGAATAAATTGCATGAAAATGAGTATCATGTATAATGGTTGTATCCACTAAAATGAACATATGACACATAGCATTTTCCCAGACAGTGCATTTTAATTAGCTATAAATATGTACATGTAAATATCACCACACAAATTATATTTGTCCATGATTTAAGATAGATCTAACATTTATGAATGCTCCTCTGTATCATTACCCTTTTCCTCACGTTCTAAATGAATTCTTTTCAAAGCCATTGTGTAACAAGATGAACGATTCACTCCTGAGTATTGATTCCTCTGTGTCACAAACAGATGCTCTGTCATTGTCTGTGACTCACAATCATATTATGTCGACAACAAGATAACATGGCCTTACCGTGTTATAACCGAATGACAGCTTGACTCATCTAAATACAAATTAGTTCAGTTATTCACCTTTCTCACACATACTTTTAGCTACACATCTGTTCCATTCATTAATAATGTAAGATGTATATTCTATAATGTGTTCATTTTAATTCTGTAAGTATTCTGCTTGAATAAACTTGATTTTTCCATTGTAGCGTCTAATATGAGTTATAATTTGAAGCTGCATGACAATGTGCAGACTGTCTGGTCCAGATTTCCACTCTTGTTCCGCCTGTTGTTCCTATGCTCTCCAAACAGATGCTCCATCAAATCTCTTTATACTTGGCTGCACAGTGGGAGTTACACACTGTCACTTCATGGATCCCATTCAAACACACTCAGCATATAAGCTGTCATTCACCGTGATAATTTTTTCTGAATGTGTGATGTGTGTGTGCGTCTGCGTGTCTGCTTGCTCATGAACATATGCCAGTAGGCTCCATTTTTTCATGTCTTGGTGCAGCTCTTTATTTGGAGAAATGCTGTAAATTCTGTCTGCAAGTGAACCAGTAATATGTGTATGTTTAGTCACATCTGCTCTTTGTCCAGAAATGACAACGCTGTAAAACATTAACATCAAACAAAGTCTCCTGTTGGTTTCCTTAGTTATATTTTTCAAAATTTCCTCTTATCGAGTTATCGTCACACTGCTGTACTTCAGCCAGTCTTTAGGATCTTGCTATCATGAGGGAATTTGCAGATCAATGACCATCTAGAAGACAAACTAGAAGCTGGATGAAGTATGAACGTCTGTGTGGGTTGTTTGGCTTTCACTAATGACAGTCTTCTGTGTTACAAAGCATCTGAGTGTTGTCTGGTACAGTAAGTCATAATAACATCATGTGTACTCAGATGAATCATACAAACATGAAAAGAATTAACTGCTCTCCTGGGGAAGGGCACAGCCCCAGCTCAAGCTCTCCCATACAACCAGATATGGACCAACATTAACCCAAGTTAGACTACTGGTTTTCAAATGTGATAGAGTCAATTAGACAAAATAGAGTCAAATCTCTCATCTTACACACAAGAATTACAACATTGCTGTCAATTCTACTGGCTACAATTTGAACCCAAATTAAATCTAGGTGGACTTATGGATGTTTATATGAGATAGACATTGGAGGTGTGTTATGTCCTATTCAAGGCAGATCTGTTTGCAATGCATTGTATTGAGCAATGATGTGTTTTGTTTCTGTATTTTCTTAATAATTAAAGATTTTTGTTTGTTTTTAATAAAGAGTATGTCCTTGAAACACTGTCTTGCTTTAAATCCCAAAGCTGCAGATCATCCCTTTATTAAATTGTGAATTTAGAAGGAATGAAAATGCGCATGATTTTATTGTAACCTGACAGTGCAATATGTTATGTATAATACCGAAAATCCTCCACCTTATGAATCTAAGGGACATTTTAAAGAGTGTGCATATGCAAAGTGAGTAGTCTTTTGTGCAGCACAGCACAGTCTTCTGACAGTGTGTCTTCAGCACATCTGTCTTCACTCACTTTATAAAGCTGACATCATCTCTACAAATGCAAACCCATGCACATCCCCAACACAGACCCCGTGGAGACTTCTAAAGCAAGTGGATGGAGGACGGGTAAATAAATCAAAATCAACAGCAGGCATCTTTCTAAAACAACTGACAGGACGCAGCCCCAAAGCAGGCACAAAGAAGGTCAGTGAAAGAAGGGAACACATGTTTTCTCTGTCGTGTCTCAAATTGGACCCATTTTAGACATATTTTTTTATCGTGTTCCACATAAATCACCCTAATAAGAGTTGGGTTAAATCATCAAGGTTAGAGGAAAGAAAATGGCTTAAATGTTGCACTCTGTTGTCAAGGAAACTGGTCAGGACTGGCCTGGTGGCCTTGGAAGAGCACAGCGAACTGCTGACCAAAACGGTCTGATAAAGACAGAAAAAACCTTGTTTTAAATTTATATACATCAATATTTAATTTAAAATATTAAAATATGCATGTCTTTGTATCTGCAGGTAACAGTAGGAAGGTAACATTATGGTAACACTTTACTGTATTTTAATTCTCCCTATTTATTTGACAACTATTTTGCTATTTGCTATGCTAAACTTTAAAATGGTTAGATATAAGGACGTTTTGAGTGTTTAGTATCGAACAATATTCCAACTGTTCTTCAGCTGTGAAAGTACAATGTATATAATTATAGCTGCATTTTACTGTTCTTTAGAGTATGTATATGCTGTATCATAAACTATGTGCTTAAACACCATCCTGCACTGTTGTATACTCACATGCAGTTATATTGTTAGCAAATTCATTAAAAGTCACTTTAAATCTGCTTTAACCTACCACTTATTACAACTTTTTATGATGCAATACATTTTCCATTTAAATGCTAAATATGGGGACTTAAAGCAGTGTAATAATATTATTTGTCCATGCACATACTGATGAATTTCTTAGAAACATTACACTGAATATTTTTCTGTCTTTTATGATGCTGATCATTACAGTTTAATTGAATTCAATTCAATACATTATTTGTCCAAATTACAAAAATAAATGCAAATAAACAAACAAGACAAATCTATTACTAAAATGAAAAAAATAAAAGGACAAAAGAAGATGTTGGAGTAACATAATACTAAAAGTTTCTGATGAGTTCAGTCCATTCATATAGCGCTAAATCACAATATTTTACAGATTTTTGCCATGATGGACATCTTATTTTATGTATTTTTCCAAAATATGAGAATTTCAGTGGCATAAAATCAACAAAAGCATTCATAATTAAATGAATGTCACAATGTCTGCTTTACGGAGGATACAACTGTAACAGTAACAGAAATTAATACATAAATGGCTGTTTTATTATGACTACTTACATGTATATGGACTTTAGTTGTATACACTTGGGCAAGTAAAATTATTCAGTCTTATACAGTCAGTGTCATTTGAGCCTGACATGTTGGACAGTCAAGCAGCACCTGAACATTACAACTTCAATGAAAATGATCTGTTTGAATTAGGGACTGTGCAAGATATTCATGATGTGACTGAAACCGACTGCAGCTGTGATATTACTCGTATTAAAGAGTCACTTTAGGGATAAGATATTGCCGAGAGTGTGGGCATAGAATAATTCATGACTGGTGTGTGACTGGTGTGTATGTTCACAGACACAGAGGACTCACATCTGTGAAAGAAACCCCTACACATAATAATGTGAACTGAGTAAACACATCGCAGTATTCACAATTACAGTTTCTCATGATGCAATTCAGTTTTTGCTTTAAATCTTTTGCAAAAATACATATTCATAATGTCAAAATGTGTGGATTTTATTGTGAAGTAAAATTTTGTTCTGTCGATTAATGAAATTTCAGTCCCCCTGAAAAGCAATTAAACAAAGGACCCTGTGTTCCAGTGTCTGCCAATATTGTGACAGTTCTCCTCTATCGACACACAACTATCTAATACCAATTAGTTTTTGTCTTTTCAAATACATGCAAATTAAAATTGCAGCAAATTAACTGGCTTCCCAGCTTATCCCAGGCACTGAAGTGTAGACCCACTGCGCTATATCTTTTATTTTGTCATTATTTCATTCTCCAGTCAAAGTCAGTTCATTCTCAAGGGTAATATGATGAGAAGGGGATTAACCTGACCCAGCTCATAATATCTGATTCTGCGGAGAGTTATGTAGCTGTTTATCTGTTATTTGGGACCAAGTAAAATTTCAAGTTTGTCTCTGTGGGTTGGAGACACAGCATTGGTACATATGCAAAAATGTGCCGAAATACAAAACCAGATCTCTTTCTGTAATCAGCTTGTTTTAATGGAACTAGCTCAGAATGATCTAGCCCCCTCTAGTGTGTAAAGCAATGATCATGTAAGAGACTCCTGTCTCAAAGGTCTTCTTTAGACACAGCCCTCATACATCATACATGCAACAGAGGGTTTCAGTGTATTATTCAAATATTGCAGCATTTCTAACATGTTCTAAAGACTACAGAGAATTGTGCTTAAAAGGAGAAAAAAAACTCATTTTAATGTCAGGTTGCATCTTGGCAGTATATGTTTTCCTCATTTTCCCCTCCTCAGTCAATTTCTGCCCTCAGCAGCTGTTACTCTGCACTGGTCTTACTCTGCTGTTGCATACATTTGCTCATCTGATAAACCAATTCCTCCAGAGTCACACAAATTGACTCTTTTTAACCACTAGGGGGCACTGTGAAACAATTCAGCCATTAGGAAATTAACAAGGGAGTCATGAGGGATGGTTATTCCTACAGCAGTCACTGTTTATTGCTGTGTTACTGAAAATGAAATTCAAAACAAACAGGTCTGTTTGGTACATTCCCCCCTCATTCTCCCCTGCTATTTCTCCAATTCACCCTCATACCACGTTTTTTTCCCTCTTTTTTCTTTCTATCTCATTTTTTCCCTAAACCAACCAGTGGTTGTGTTGTCTAGAATATGCTAATCTGCTATGCACCGGCAACTCCCTGGGTGAAGATCACTTATTAAAAGCATAGTTGGGAGGGTTTATGCAAATTGAGTCAAATCAAAGCAAGCTTTCCCTTGGTTGGTTACCCCTTTGCATACATTGTGAATTTGAGACCAATATTTTTTTCTTGATTCCTTTTTCTGATGCCTGTGCCACTTTTACATGATCACTGAGGTCTCTTCGTTGTGTATTTAATGTTGAATTCATGTTACTCTGCTTCCACTTTTTCGCCAGGGTTGTTGCAGACAAACACTTCACTTGTCTGCAAAAAGGAGAAGTTTCATTTCCCGTTGAGTGGATTGACAGATTTGTTAGAAGGAAAAGATGGATAATATCCGCTGTGGCCAAAGGCTGCCGTGAAGTAGTCTGACACAGACACTGATTAAGCCTCTTGAGATCTGAAGGGATTGTGGGTCTTAGTTAAGAGAGAAAAGGAGAAATAAAAAGAAAAGAGTGAGCAGGCTAAAAAACAAAACTGCAAATTGGATTGGATGAGATGCAAGTGTCTTGTGGGTGTGTTGGATTTTGTGTAGCGTGTTGCTCAGGATGGACCAACAATCAGTCGTGCTTCCTAAATCCAGACCATTAGGTGTAGGAGAGAGGGGATAAGCAGGTCTCAGATCAACAAGAGGAAAGAGCATTGGGGATAATATGATGCATTGTTTGTGCACAGTGTTGACTTTTGATAACTGGTTATTATTTAGAAGAAAAAGTCAGCTCTTTCCATTTTGCGTAGAGCCACATTAAATACTGAAGAGCTTAATTGGATCTTTTGACATGCATGTAGGTTTATGTTTATACCACAGTAATGCAAACATATCTGACTTCTTATATCACCCCTGCCCTTTAGCTCACGTCACGCTGCACTAATTTAGAATGCAAAGGTGAGTCTTCTATGTTCCATATTTATAAATTTGACAGCAAATTAAGTAAAAAGAGCAGAGGTCAAAACTCCTCCATGCAAATATGCAGACTCTGCAGTCTTGTGATGGCTGCTAAATATCACCATGTGTCCCTATTATTGGTTTAGATTGTAGCAAACAAAATTTTCAGTCTAAAGAGACGAACGAAAGGTTAAAAAAGATATGTGATTATTCAACCATTCACTTAAGCCAAGCAGCGAATTTGATTAGATAAACCGAATGCCCGGTCATGCTGTCAGAGGCAGAAACGCAAATTTAGCCATGCTTTGAAAAGGGCTTCTTCTTATGCAGACATCTACAGCAAGAGTTAACCAGGGAGACGTTGCACCATCTTTGTTGTGTCATCATGAATGATATGTTTGATAAAGACAACTCAGTAACAGCTTTATAAAACCCTTTAAAGTCTTATTCTATTGTACTTTTGAACATATATGCGATACTTTCAATGACGTACCTTGAACTGTATCATATTAGTGAAGCATGCTCCCTGGAGTATTACTCATACGCAGACACACATTAAAAATGAATAGGAATTACAGTATATTGTACTTTTTTTTCGGTGTCCTTTTTTGCAGTAACTGACTATGCTAATCTGTCTACTGAATACACCAGAAATCCTAAGTGTATTTGGTAGCAGCTGTAACATTACAGATCATTTCATTGCATGTATGTGATGCCTTCACAAATAGCTTTAGTCTACATTTATTTATTTAGACAATAACATTCCTGGGTCACTTCAGTAAGGTTTGGACTATGAGGGGATCACTTGAGCACGTTTCAGTGTTTAACCCAAGCATAAACCCCATCAGCACAGTAGAGACAGCTGTGAATGATTTCATAATCCAAGCAGACACTGAAAGGAGGATTCATAAAGACAGAAGGGCTTCCAACAACACACTCCCTGCTGCACACCAGCAGGGATAAAATTCCCTAATGTGAATGCAGAAGGGCTCGCCGATTGCAAAGTCTAATTGCAATATTAATCAATTACAGAGAATAAAAAGCTCATTTTTATGCCTACCATGGGTGGCTGGCATACTGACTTCCTGTAGTCTTTATTCACTGGATCATACAAGGTTTGTATTTTATTGTAAGAAAATAAAATGATCCCACTTCACTACATTCATATTTGATATTTGCATATATCCTCAAAACAATGAGGTTGTTATGCAGTAGTACAGAAGCAACCTCATACAAGAACAGCATATTGAATGTTTGCTGGACTCCTGTTGATATAGTTACACAGAATCAGCTGTGCATTAATGGTGAATGCAGTTCAATAATGTCTTAGTCTGGATGAAAGCAGCCCCCCATAAAAACCATCAGAGGGCAATCGATGTGCTTTCATCCCCAGGACGGAAATTGCACTCATATGGCTCAGACTCTATGAAGGTCCCCCATCCCAAGCCAAATCATTAACATCAAACTTGCAGGAAAGAAATCAAAATGTCAGTCTGCAATCTCTGAGCAGATGAGTATTGCCTCTATTTCTTATACCATTTCATTCTCCTCATATCTACCCCATAGCGTTGCCTACAGTAGGCCTATTTCTGCCAATCTGATCTGACTGTATTGAATATGAGAGTTGAAACAGTTGTGCATGAACATTTTATAGAATTATTTAACATATACTTGAAATAAGCCACTATACGGACAGACAGATTTTATGAGCGATGGATTGAAATTCCCTGGAGGCTTCATTACCTTGGTTAATTAATATTAAATGGTTGGTTCATCCAACACATTCATGCATTTTCACATTACCTTTAGTGATGTCTGTGTAACTACTGTACTTTTATTTACTCACTTAAAATTTTTTTCTGCCTTCTTAATGTAGATTGATGCAATTTATTTTTACAGCCTACGCAGTGTGATTTTTCTAATAATGGTATCTTTCATTACTCTGCTGCTGCCACTTAGCCAGCACACTATTGCAAAAGAGATTTTTAATCTCAAAGAGTTTTTATCCTGGTTAAATAAAGGTTAATAAAATAATAAAATTACAAGGTACTGAATTTAATATTTTTTTACATTTTAAAATGTCGAACTGTGTGTAGTGGTATGGACTAAAGTGAGAAACTGTGCCAAAAATAACGCTGTAAAAAGGATTCTGTCAAAAGCATTAAAAGTGACTTTAAGTCACTCGTTCACAGCAGAGACAAATCCCACTTACATAGTGACCAGATTGTTGACTCAGACCCAACCAGACCCAGTAAGTTAAGGCATCCACACACCACACTAGCTGTACTATCCATCTATCATTAAACTCTCTCTCTCAAGGGTTGCAGGAGTGCTGGAGACTATCTCAGCTGCCATTGGGCATTTACACCTATGGGCAATTTAGTCACCAATTAACCTACCTGTATGTTTTTTAACAGCAATACTGACTCCTGGATTTGAGCTTTGCTTACACCACCATGCCCCCACTGTGCACAGTATATAATGTTTATATATGATATTGCTGTTAATTCTTCTCTGCTTTTTAAAAGTTTTAACTACTTTACTGATCCCAAGGGGGTTTGGTGTCAAAACCAAGACCGCAATTTTTAAAAGAGGAGCACAGGGATCTAACAACAGACCCATTGGTTGCTCTGTGTCAAAAATAATATGTAGTGTTTTGTAGTTTATATTACATATTTTATTTTTACTGTTTTAATTAACTTTATTGTGTGGTAGGTGTTTTATTTAAATGTGTGACAAATAATGATTAAGTGAATCCTAAATAATTAGCTACACTGCCTCCTCTGCTTGAAGTGTGTTGCACCTGTAATCATACTCCTCACTACTACCAGTACAGACACACCCTGAGCACATGTACATCTCTACAGCAAGGAGAGAGGTGTAACAGACATCCATCAAAGCAAATATTTCAGCTGCTGTTTGTTGTTTATCCAACTTAAACTGTCTACTCCCAGAAAAACACAACAACAAGATGTTAGATGACAAACCTTGTTGTAAAAAGTGAGTTGCCCAAAGTAAGAGACACCTTCTGCGAAGAGAAATACCGTAGATGCAGCATTTTTTAATGCTGCAAGCACCACATAAAAAATAACTTTCACCTTTGCTGTTCTGGGGTCCTGAAAATCTGAGAGACACATATATGAAAGCATAGAACAATATGCAGGGATACATGAGAAAATGCTAGAGCCTGGAGTTTTTAAGGGCACATATTGATATTTGAGAGTTATTTATCAGCCACTTTATATTCCTGCATGAACACTCGATATAAACCAATACTTGCTGAAAAAGATCCCTTACATCAACATAACTGTTGATATATATGTAATATGCCTACAATAGGCTAATATCAGCTCATGTATCACTATCAGTCTTCCTCTAGAAAATGTTTTTTACTGACTTCAAAATTCTCCAGATCTGGGAAATGTGGTAACACAGAAGATTTTTCTCATACCTGAGTCTCTGAGTGCCGAGATCCTTTGTAAAAAATGAAATAAATTCTGCAGTATTCTTGCTGGATCATTGTCTAGACTCAAAACACAGAGCAACCAACAAAAGATGTTAATTTATTGAAAATTCAGTGAACGTTCAAACGGTGTATTAAAGCACAGCAGCATTCATCCTTTTGATCATCTGGCATTTGCGTTATGTTCAATGTATGCCAAGGCCTCCTGCAATGCATCCCACAAACACAAAAAATATATATAAACACAAGCACTTTCTCTTTCTCTCTGCCTCTTGTTCTCTGATTTCTAGCTGCCTTTTTGCAACATCGATAGTTTCAATCCTCTGAAGCTCATTTCACATTGTCTTTATGGTGGGAAAATGCTACTTGTGCATTTGAAAGACAATTACTTGGAGTTATCACCACTTCTCGTCTTGAGAGTGTGCGTATTTTAGTACCCTGTGATACACTATATTGTTACAAAAGCAATTAGCAACCAAAAAACAACAACGACTCACTGCAGTGCTAAATTGAAATAATGCAAGGCAGATGACATGTAATTGCTATAATTGCACTGTAATGACAACTAGTGTAATGATGGTATAACAGTTTTTTTCTTCACCATTGTGGATCGTGATTGGCATAACCTCTCATCTTCAGTCCAAGTCTGTGTAATTTGAGCTGCACGGCAGGTTTTTGTGGAATTAGTTATTGTGCTCTTTATGGCTTTTTTTTCCTCATTTGAACAGATTAAGTCATCTTTCTTGTCTCAGATTTTATTGTTTCGATATTTAACTTTGGTTGAATATTTGAAGAGTGACATTTGTATTCATCCAACCACATTACACTGAAATCCTTCCTCAAACATGCTTTTGTCAGATTTTCAACTGCTAGTACTTGCTTGCTGTTATCAAGAAATTCCTCAGTTTGGAAAAGCATCTCAGAAATTCAGTTTCCCCAGTTTTTTGGTTCAGTCTTCTCCACTGCACAAAAATTATTATGGGGAGGGAGGTTCAGAAGTGTGCAGTGCAGTCTAGAGTAACTTCAGTAAAATAAAAATGTAAATCAAAATGACATTGACATGTATAGCAAAGCCTGGCAGAAAAAGGTATGCATCAATTTATCATTCTGTGCAAGCTTTTTGTACTGGAAGTTATGATTCCATTTACATATTGAGGTTTAAAGCAGCCATAATCAATATGGTTATAATAAATGTTTCAAATGACAAGATGAAAGTATTCTTGCGTGTGCATTGTTTGTATCTAGTTCTGCAAAATAATAGTGACAATAACTTAAAATAAAATTAATAAAATAAAATGACAGATGGAAATAAATGTAGTTGCTTTGTACATTTTCATTGTGCATATTCTTTTACTATTTAAATTTATGTGGTTTATATATAACTTAATGTTGGTCAGCAAGTATAAAGTGACTTTAGGTCAGGTGTTACAGTGCAGTGCTTGGCTTTTGTGCTTTTGTAGTATAAACCTGGGGTTAAGTATTACAGGAGACAATTTAAGAAAGAGCCAACACACACAGACAGAAAAACACATTGGCTGTCTCAGAAACGCACGCGCTCATCAGACACAAGGATACAATCGTTTTTTGACATGAATCATTGTTGACATGTTCTTATTTCCAGGGCTGAAGCTCCGAGATGAACTGAATGGAAATTCTGTGGCTTTGGTTGGTGTTGGTGACACATCCGCCTCGGTCAATAGGCCAGAGCTGCTCATAGACTCGGCAGCAAAGCACAGGAGCAGACGGCAGTGCCAACAGAACCGGATCAAACAGCTTGATCTGTAAAGGCCCTGACTCAAGACACAAATTGACTGGGGGTGTAGGATAGAGCACCTCTTCCCCAGTCAGATAACTTTCACAGTTCATAGACACAGAGAGGGACACATCTTTTGGAAGTGTGCCACAGTCATTAAATCCAGGCTATTTCTGTATTCTGCACACACATCTGCTGAAGATCTGTCACTGTGGTGCTGATAACACTGGAGGTGGAATCACCTTTGCCCCCAACTCCCTCCCATGTTGGTGATGGGAGGACTCATGCTATTAGACACCACTGGAAAAGATTTTACTCTTGTTACAGTCCTGACTGCTGATTGAACAGCCCTATCCGTTATTATGAGAGTGGCCTGCTGCCAGAGGCACTTCTTGCAATAGTGGATTATTTGCTTCCACTCAGATAGATGTACTATACATGACATTAAACAGAAGCAATGTGGGATCTGCCTGGTACAAACCCATTCCTTCTACCCCTCCTCCCCGCTCCTGGAAAAGCGTGGGAGAGTTTCATGCACAATTAATCTCATAAATCGAACATTTTATAATCAGTTAGTTTTATTTTAGGATATAATGTGGAATTAGTGGTCACATACACTTAAAAAACAATATTAATGTTGTTTACATGTGTACCATAATTTGTAATGAAAATTGTGCCCACTTAAAGCATTACATTTTAAAAAATGCATCACCATCAAATAGATGTGGCAGGCTCTCTGGACCACAGTTTTTCTAATGTCTTGAGAGAGAGTAAATAAAAAGCCTAATGTGTTCTTCTGCACACATCTAAATAAGACTTGTCAAGAGAACATAATCTTCTCTTCCCACGAGGCCTGGTATATTGTGATGCCTCAGCTTGTTTGTTTTGTGTTCAAGGGACTGCTTTGAAAGGGAAATGATGGTGATATTTTCTCGTCAAACGTAATGACTTCCCATTTGGAAATCTCAAAAGTCTGCAACAGAGGGACACTGTGCATCCAGATAAGCTTCACCAGTGGACATGCTTTATTCACTAGAGGTATATTCTAAAGTGTTCATGATTACAGAATAATGTGAGAGATAGATCAACCTCAAAATTAAAAATAAGGAAAATTTGTATTTAAAACTTAAATGATACCTAGCCGGCCCAATTAGTAATTGTAGTAAAGATGAAAATACCTGATCATTTTAATTGAAAACTGATAATTGTATTTGAACACAACTGTAAATGCTTGTTAATTATTTGCAGTAATAACAAATTATCTACAAATCTGTCATTAACAATGTGTGAAAAAAATCTGTTTTTCAGCTGAGACTTTATTAAAATAGTTTAAGTAATTTATGGAGTATGCATATATTATTTGTGTCCTTCAATTGTAGGGCAATGCCATATAATGTCATTATAGTGTGAGCGTGACAAAGGTACTACAAAGTTTTGGCTGAGACTGTCCCGTCTGATATCCTAATTGACCTCCTGTGTTTTTGACGCTTGCTCAACCCGAACCTTGCTACCCCCTGACCTGCTGGAACTGTAAGTTTTCTGCCTGACCTCTTTCCCTCTCCCCTCCTGGACTCGCAGGCTCTGTCTTACCCTGATTCTCCTTATAATTACCTGACTACCTAAACTGGCTCTGTAATCACTTGTGTACTGGACCTGGATTGGTTCTGACTATGCCCTGCTGTTTATCCCTGAACCGCCTTTTCATATACTGAACCTGGACTGGCTCTGATTGTTACCTCATTACCAGTTTTGACTATCCCCTGTGTTGCTTCTGAGTTTTTCTCTGATATTACCTGGATACTGACCAGGACTGGCTCTGATGCTTCTCTGTGTATAACTGTCCCTGACTCATGCTTAAATGTTCTGACCTTGGACTGGCTCTGACTTCTGGCTGTGTAAAATTCTGTGAAGAACTCTGTTAACTGGATATTGGATGTTGTAGGATGGACCTGTGTTTTACTGGGTATAGTTACTGCTCATCTGACTCTCTGGTTTAATTATTCACTTGATATCCTACTAATCACCTTGTGTTTCAGCATACTTACCCATATCATCCAGACTCCATACGCTTCTGTAGTAAGTCTCGAGAATCAACGTCTCTCGCCTTAACCACTTCCGGGAAACTCTACTCCATCTTTGTAGTCCTGTTATCTCTCCATACTACTTCCATCACAATGTTCAATCTATTTTCACTTCCAGCCCTCAGCATTTTTCGCAGGGGAAGCCAAAGTAGGATTTGCCATTTCGTTACTCACAGGTCCCGCTCGTTTCTGGGCAACTTTTGAGTGGAGCCAAAATTCCCCCATTTGTTCCTATTTTTAATTATTCTCTCAAGAACTAATTAAAATATTTGACCCCACAAAACCAGATAAAGAAGCTGCTCTCACTCGAAGAAGGTTCGAGGTTGGTGGCCGAATACTCAATTGAATTCAGGACATTATCTGCTTTATGTGATTGGAACGACTCTGCTCTCTTCACAATGTTTTACAAAGGTTTAAATGAAAGAGTCAAGTACGAGCTGGCTGCTCTGGAGTTACTGGAGGATCTAAATGGCCTTATTATTATTATAATTCTGATAGCATTATACTTGCTATCAGAATTGATCGCAGAATCAGAGAATGCGCGTGTAAGCGCACCCTGTCAAATACCCCTCGCCGCTACTCTTTCCCACTACGATCTAGTACAACCAGTTGAGTACCAAGATCTCCAAGACCGAGTCATCACTGTGCCCGCTTTCATTGACTCAGGAGCCGATGCCGAGTTTATAGACCAACAACTAACCATTAACTTCCAACTGAAAAACTGATAAAGACTCTTCCCTGGCACATCTAGGTATGAACCATAAATGACCATGTCTTTCATTTCTGTTTATCACGCACCGATTCTCTGCATATATTAATTGACAATCACCATGAAAACATTTCTCTTCATGTAATTCATTCACCCCACCTTCCTTTGGTCCTAGGGGCTACCTGGCTTAAAAGACACAACCCCTGTATTAACTGGACGTCTGGGAAGGTACTGCGCTGAGGAACATTCTTGCCTTTCCAATTGTCTCTGAGCCACTGTTCCTCTTCCTGAGCTGGTCACTACTGAAACCGTGGCACCCAGACTTATCATCAGTCCCCAAGATATATAATGAAGGAGGTGTTCAACAAAGTCAAGGCTACTTCTTGGCTATTGCATAGACACTATGATTGCTCCATAGACCTCCTCCCAGGAACGTCTCCCCGAGATCGCTTCAGCTCTGGAACGCCAAGTTATGCAGAAATATTATGGACTCATCAGGCCCTCTTCCTCTCCAGCAGGTGCAGTTTTTTTCTTTGACAGGAAAAAAGATGTTGGACCGCCTACCACCTGGTCCGCATCAGAGAGGGAGACGAGTGGAAGACTCTGGTTATGCCTCTTTGTTTCAAAACTTGGTTAAGGATGTGTTAAGAGATATGCTGAATATATTCTTTTTCTAGTATCTTGACGACATTCTCATTTTTCCAAGTCTGAAACCAAGCATGTGATGCAGATGGTGTTGCAGTGTCTCTTACAGAATCAGCTGTATGTCAAAGCAGAGAAATGCCAGTTCCACTCCCAAACAGTCTCCTTTCTTGGTTTCATAATCTCAGTGGGTCACATTCAGATGAATCCAGCAAAGATTCAGGCGGTGAGGGATTGGCCTAGCCCAGACATCCGAAAAGCCCTACAACGTTTCCTGGGTTTTGCCAACTTCTATAGAAAATTCATAAGAGGTCGCAGTTCTGTTGCCAGACCCCTACACCTCATCATGGCCCAAACCCATTCCCGATGGGCATTATACACAGCCCATTTCTGCAAACTGCTGGGGGTCTCTGTCAGCTTGTCATCCAGCTTCCATCCACAATCTAATGGTCAGACAGAGTGTTTCAACCAGGAGCTGGAGACCGGTCTCCGACTTGCTCCTGGGACCCAACAGCTTGGTTGTCAAATGTGGTCTGGGTGGAGTATGCGCACAATTTGCTACCCTCCTCTGCCACGGGGTTGACGCCCTTCCAGGTGGTTTATGGCCCCTGTTTGACGCTCAAGATGGAGAGTCCTCAGTTTCTTCCTTCTTTCGAGCCTCTGTTCGTCGCTGCCATTTGGCTTGGAGGAGAGACCGTGCTGCCCTCATTTGCACTGTTCACTCTTTTGAAACCAAAGCAAACAGGTGCCTGAGACCAGCCCTGACCTATAGAGTCGGCCAGTGTGCATGGCTTTCCTCCTCGGACATCCCACTTTGAGTGGAGAACAGAAAGCTGGTTCCTTAGTTCATCTGGCCCTTTCTCGTCTCAAAGATGGCTGTTCGTGTGCCTCCCCAGACACAAACGAACGGATCCACCCAACCTTTCCCGTGTCTTGGTTGAAGCCTGAAGTCGTGAGTGACTTGGTGCCCTCTTCCAGACCCCATCCACTTGCCCGGTTCATTATGGCGCTCCGGCTTACACAGTGTAACACCTTCTCAGGTCACGTCACTGGGGTTGGGGTCTCCAGTACCTTGTGGACTGGGAGGGCTATGGCCCTGAGGTCATAGGTCCCATCCAGCTTCATTCTGAACCCCGACCTCGTGACCCAGTTCCATTGGAACCATCCTGAGCAGCCTGGCGGTCAACCGTGAGTCGGCACATGTTTGTACATTATGACATGAGCTGAGATCTATCTATAATCTTCTATTTACTATCCTGCCAAAAACTGAATTTGTTAAAACAGCATTTGTCTGCTGATGCCTTTCCAAAGCATTTAAACAAACAAAATAAACAAACAATAAACAAATCTATTTTTCAATTTAAATTGAGAGGTTGAATCTAATGGACTGTGTATCTAATGGAGAAAAGTGTCATTGTTTCTAATTGTTCACTGGTACATTTTACTTTATTCAATCCTAATTTCTTCTCAAAAACCACAGAGTCAAGATGAATTTATGATCTGTGGTCCTGGCCAGGTCTCTCTTGTAAGAGACTACGGGATGGCATTTTCACTAGGTTAAATAAAAGAACCTGTGAGTTTGTCACTATAAATGACAACTTTCACATTAAACATAAACATTAGATAATAAAAATATTTAAATAAATATTGATCATCTAAAATTATTGGTTGTAATTAAAGTATATATTTACTGTAAATATTATACACATTATAGTGTGAACATCTCTCAGTAAATATCATTAAATGTAAAAGCAGATAGAGACACAGAGTAATTTTTTTCTAAAATAAGTATGAGTATAGGAATGATATGTGTTCAGAATGAGTAGCTTACATTACTGACATTTCATCATTTTACCATAACAGTCTTTTTTCTGGACAAAGTTAGACACTGTAGAGTGTCATCATTTTCATACAGTAGTTGGTTGAGGCAGATACTACATCCATATGCTGTGTTTTCGGGGTTCTTGGCAGTTTGTAGACAGAATCTGTACCCTGTCTTTATGGCTTAGTTGGAGGCACACGTCAGCAAACAGGAGGGGAAGGAGGAGCACACCTAAAAATCTAGCTGTTTCAGAGACAGGCTCTGAGAGCAGAGTTTCTCTGTGTAGTCTAAATGTAGTCTACATTTGTCCCCAAATCTGTCCAAATTAGCCAAAAAAATTAAATAGATTTCAATAGATCTGAAGATTAATTAGATTGATGAGTCCACCTCTGAACTTTGACTTGCAAAAATGTGGCAACATTAAAGGTAAAACCTCCAGGTTTTGTTATTTAAAGATTATGTTCTTCCAAAAGGTCACAATGTTATCTCAAGTCATGAAGTCAGGGAGCTTTATAATTTTTAATGACTTTTCATAACCACTGTACATCAGTGGCAGAAAGCAGAAAAAAAGTGCAGAGTAAAGACAAACAAGCAAACACAGAGCATGCATTGTTTAATGACAATTTTTATGTGATAAAAATTTTATATCCTGCCTGAATTTCACATTGTGAGCATTTATTTGGTAACAGGTTTAAAGGTGTGAACACCCATCTCATTAGATTGTGACACCAGTCAAAGCAAAGCTGTCTATAGGTTTGTACTATTGACGATGATAAATGATCGTAAACAATGTTTCTAAAAGGTCTGTGTTGAAAAACCGTGACTGTTAGCCTCTGTTGCACTTAATTAAAAGTCACTGACAGTGGCTAACAGTTTATGAAATGGGTCCAGTATTTTCAGCTAGTTGGACTAATTAAAAATTTCACTGGTCCAGTTTTTTTCCAGAATCAGTCAGGCATGCGAATGAGATGACCATATTTGGTCACAATTACTTTGGATGAAAGAAGGGAATTCATTAATTTAACCGGTAAAGCAATTATGAAATATGTATATGGAACACATTGCATCAGTGCAATGAAAGTCTGTCATTGTCCTGACTGCTGGTTATAGCATTGACATTTTAATTGGTGATTTTCAGCTTTCATTCTGCACCAAAAATACACTGACGGAAGAGGAAGTTTCTAGGACATTTCAGAAAGAATGTTAGCTTCTAAGCTGGCCACATACACAATCACGTACACTGACACAAACACACACACAGTGGAATCATTGAAATTGAGTAGTCTGACTGAGCCTTGTGTGGGCTCAGTGACAGCGTTGATTAAACATTAAGGAAGAGATATAATGCCATTTTACCATTGTGAGTTATCCAACCCCTTTGTACTATCATTTCATCTTTGCCCTTGAACTCAACTCGTTGCCGACTGACAGGATAGAAAGAATAAGGATAATGAATTATGCATAAATGAGAACTTGAATTCATCTTTATCCAACTTTGGAAACTTGGTGCGTTTGAGGACCCCTGAGTGTTATTTGTCATGCAGCTGACAGGAAACACTGCAGTTGGTACTTGTAAAAATGGGCTCAGTGTCTGTGCTAAACAGAACAGTTTTGCACAGCACTGTGGCTCATGGACGTTATCCTCATCATCTTTGATGGCAAAGGAAGGAAGTAAACAGTTTTCCCCCTTCTGCTTCCTTTATCCCCTTTCCTGAGTTGGTGTAAACTGGATTTGGAAGTTGGAACCACTGCTGTAAAAAGAAAATGTTACATTTTGATACTGGTTGCTGTATGAAACAAGAACAAAAACACAATACTGCAATTTATACTTACGGTTATCTTCCTGCTGTGTGTCTTCTATCTGATGCTCTAGGATGCAGCAGCAGTTAAATATGTTTTTTTTCAAAACAGTAAAGCAGCAGCACTTGTGCAGCAATGGTGTTTTACTGATTGCTGTTTTGTTTTAAGCCTGTCTGATCCATCCCACTGTAACCATGCGTCTGTTTCTGTCCATATCAATAATGTCACAGGTATGAGCTTTGGATCCCTTTGGACATTCCAGAACAATTGCACTCTAACACACTGATATATTCATAGCTTTATTTCCACCTAGGTTACACACTTATCACTTTCATTTTGGCCATGTTATGCTGTTGGGATATGTGTAATTTTCTCTGCAGGCTTTCAAATTTCCTGGATATCTTATCAGCCAGTACCCTTTGATATTATGAACTTTTGAGCATGATATGAAACACTGTTTTGTGTACTTTTTGGACGGGCATGTTGTGTACTTCATGGATTTTTCAGTAGTTCGGGCTCAGAATAGGTCAGTACAAAATGTTTGTTGAAAATATAAACACAACTTTTTCTGTTGCAAGGTGAAACCTTTACAAAATAGATGCTAGGCTGCTACTGTGGAGGCGATGCAATCTCCAACTATACATTAGGAAGAAGTAAGGTAAAAAGTACAATCATTTATATTGTGTGTTGGGAAGTTATCTTGTGTGTTGATCATTTTATTCAGATTTTAGTGATTAAAGTGTGTTTGCATTTGTTTAGGTTTTTAAGAACAAATATTACAGTTATTTCAAACTTGCTTTCAAATCTAACCTATATTATAAATGAAAAACAAATATTTAACATACAGAAGGTCAAGTAATCGAAAAAGGAACCAATGAATCATCATCATTGTCATCACAGAAATTCCACCTTTACCAATATAATTTTTTAAACCCTATTCTGAAACAGAAACACACATTTCTGTTGTGAGAAATGACCAAAGCTGCTGTAACAATATTAGACTTTGATCAAGCAAATACATTTTTAATAAAAACATTGCATCGGTTCAAATTCAGAGAGCGATATCCTCATGATACAGTCATTTTTATTCTGACCAGACAAAAGAAACAACTATTTCTGTAATAGCAACAGTTTTGTTAAACACTATAACACAGATCTTCATAATGCACCAATGTATTATTTTGTATGATTTTTAAACCTGAGTGTGGAATGTCAAGGTGGGAAACCTTCACATACATGACCATTAGGCAAAATGTTTTGTGCATATTTATCTATATAGAGGACTATCTAAGCCATAATGTTAGGGACCATTAGGTAAAAAAGTCCCACTTCCTGACCTTGGGAGATCTCATAAGCATAATGCTGCAGTGAATGACAGTGTTGCATATGCAACTATTTTAATTTACTGTGCATTGGGAGGTCCTCCGGAGCCTGACTGTGCTTGATGAAGGTGCTATCACCCTCAATGTGAAGAATAATTATCACAACAACACATACATAACTCCTCTATTAGATTAAGGCCCACTTTAATAGACTCAGCAAGAGTGGAAGTGGTGGCTTAATGTAATTGGTTATAAGACGACATGCGGAGGAAAGCTTCCCGAAAAATGAAGCAGATTTGGACATGCTCTGTCTCAGTTTTTCCTTTTTTCCTCTATCTCCTGTAGAAGCTTCATTTGACCACTCTAATCGCTCCTGTCCTGTGATCTCACAAGTGTGTCAAATAAATGGCCGTCAAGTTTTGTTTATTTTTCCCCGTCCATAATGCATAGGGTATCTAAATCCTGCTAGCCTTTGTGGGAAACGGAGAGAGAGGTGGCTTGCTAATGGTGTGAAATAAAGGCTCAGAACAAAGTGGCAGAAATACATACACATAAGCCATGAAGAGCCGGAGAGGCCATGCACTGTGGTCTGCTGGGCGAGAAGTGGTGATTTAAGAGTTTGAAGCTTAGAAAGGCTTTAGGCAGAATTTGATCAGCCCTTTCTCCAGCAGTATTTAGAATCAGCTGCCTGAGTATTGCCTCACACTCACCTGACTGCAAGGTCATCCAAAGCCACATTTTAATTCAGTTCTCTGGAAAGCACGAATTACTTTCCAGTGTAACCTTTATCTTTCTATCTCCAGAGCAACAAAGTGCTCTCTGTCCTGCAAAATTCAGCACTTGGCCTGAAAATCTCCACACTGGGATCAGTTCTATGTGGCACAGTGGTGCCACATACAACTATGTTGTTGATGAAAACATGCATCAGGAAGAACATGTTCCTACACTCAGGGCTCAAAGCTCCTGTCTGTATTTAACTGGGCACTACAATGAATGTGAAAAGTAGTGTAACACATAAATCTGAGCCCCTACAGTATGTGGAGCTCACTAGGCATGTTTAAACATGTTTAGTGTTTAAGGTAATCAGCAACCAGGGTTTAGATTGTTTTGTGAAGCTTTCACCATGAGGTTTTAGAACATGCAGCCCCAATACTGAGGAAGGTTTTGTTTGTCACAATAAAAGACAAATAAATGAATAAACTGCTGCAATGTTTTATTTGCAGAATTTCCATAAGTCCTAACACAGCATGTTTCATCACACAACTGGTACAGAATAATAAAACTCAAAGGCACAATACCAATATACTGTATGTATAGGTAAAGTAAGGTACAAAAACTATCCTGAAAGTGAAGGCTACACAGCTTAATTTGTCAATAAGATTGCCCTATTAGCTTCATAACATATCAGTATTAAGCTGTAAAACTCTTGCTGGCAAGCTGTGTGGACACCTGCTTTCCCTCTGATTTTTGTGTCTTGCTTCTGTCTTTCCTGTCTCTTATGATTTTAAATTATGCAATTGCGTGAACGCTCACTTCATCCTGGAGTTTGGCACAATTATCACTTTCAGCAGGAAACAATTGTTGCCCATCGTTTTGCAGGAATGTACTAAAACTTGTGCACATTTTTATTTTAGACAATAAACTAAAAAGATACTCTGATCAGTTTTGTACACTAGTAGTTTAATTATTTTAATAAAATAAAACATCAAAATTGCTTTTAATTCTGAGCCTTTGAGAGCCTCTCTTGTAGTCTGGGTATTTACTTCCACTGAATCTGACCAGTTCTTCAACACAGGACATCATCATTTTTGACAATGTACTGTTGGTTGTCACATTAACTTTCACAGTCAGGTTCTTTGTCACCTGAAACAAATCCCCAGTATTTCCACTCACTAGCTGTGAGTCTGTCTGACTAGCTACCCTGAGTTTGACGTTTAGCTCTTTTTTTAATTGTTCACTCATCTGCACTCATATATATGCAACATCTAATAAATATTTCAGCCTTTAACCCACAGCTAGATAATATCAGAGCAACATGAATGTTATATGTTTTGCAGAGATTATTAAAAGAAAGAAATTTTGCTTTGCACTCTCCGTAAGACTCACAGCAAGCAGACAGAATCTAATTCTTTTTTTTTTCTGGGCAGAGGATTTTAATTTTAACTTTTACATTCTGTGTCTTGCAGCAGAGCTTTATGCATAAGCCGCTGCTCAGAAAACATGTTTTTTCCTGGCATCCTGCTGTTATACCACAGCAAGGCCAGGATAAACAGGTGCCTGTTTTGAGATTATTCAGTATAAGTTACCATTTGGAACTAAACTGCACACTGTCCTACCTATTGGGAAGTTCATAGAAAGCACAAAATATGTATTTTTACCCAGCATATTAGATTAAATACCGTACAATGACATAAACTAAAAAGAATCAAGGAAACACAAGAGTTTTGTTTTGCATTCCTTGTCTCCATCTGATTCCATATTCATCAAAAGGCATTGTCTCTGATTTGATAAAGCTGTCAAAAGTTACATGAAAGGATCTTTAGTGATGATCCAAGATCAAAGGGTGTCTTTCTGATATCTGTCAGTAAGTAGTGCGAGCATCCAGGAAGTTTATTCCCTGATATTGTTTGATGGTTTCACAGAGCTGAGTAATTACACCTGCCAAACGTTATACAAAAAAAAAAAGGTAATGCTTTCCACCGCTTTTTCAGCCCCTCCACCCCACCCGATCTACCCTTACTTGAATGACAGCATTGCAAAAACTGTGGAAAAAGGAAAAATGAGAGTGACTGAACTGGAATAGAAGTGTCGTGGAGAGAAGATGGATTCCTGTGCTCTCAGTGGAAAGCTGTCATAACAGTCCTCAGCAGCTGTTCTGGGAGCAGCTAGGAGTCGCTGGAAATATGTCACACACACCTCCACTCCTCTGTACATGCCCGGGCAGGAGTCCCACCTAACTGTGTCACATTTCCATCTCATTGTGGTGAAAGCCACCCAACAGAGAGGGAGAGGAGCACAGAGGAGCCGGGGCACAGGGGGAAGATCCTTTAATTTTGTCTCTGAGGAAGGCTTTAAGCCTCTTTCCTACGAGGGAGGGAGAGTGCGGTGAGAAGCACTGCTGCCTTACGTTGCCCTCTCACTTTGTTCACTTCCATCACAGCACCTCCATCATATCTGCCATGACGAGGAGTGATTGGGTAATGGGTATGAACATATACCCTCGCTCCCGGTATCCTTACTCTTAACCGCTGTGCAACTTAACTTCTGCATTTTCCTCTCAACATAGAGTAAAAAAATGCAAAGAATTGCAGTTACCAGCAGAGAGGAGTTGGGGGATCTGCAGAGTAAAAGTTGTGTCATCTTCAATGAGACTCAGCCTCTGGCCCTACAGGAGGCAGTTGGAAATTATGAATGCCCATCAGACTCTGGCACCATGTTTGTATCCTCAGGCTGGGAAACTCCACACTACCACTTCTTTTGGCTCCATTAGCTTACAACAGTGGCGGCACTTTTGTATAACACATTTTTTAAATTCCACATTAAAGACATGCACCCAAAAAAGTCTGTCATGTAGTCATCCTAGAATCTTCAGGCAAATACTTTCAGGTGAAGAGCATTTTAGGTCTGTATGGCATATTATGAGGATGTAGAATTTTAAGTATTTAAGACCTTAAAGCATGATCAAAATATAAAAGTCAAAATGTTGAAGGAGTATACCCCTAAACTGACAGGATTTTTGGTGTAAAGCTTTGGTTACTGGAATCCCTTGACTGGTTTGTTGGTGATTAGAGCGCAGGCTCTCAATGCTGGTCCTTAAGGACCCCTGCCCTGCTTGTTCCAACCATCCCTGCCCTACCGATATCTGATTACCTGGATCTGGTGTGTTCAGTCAATAAGAAGCTGGAAGCTACAAATTCCAATTGGTGCCAATTGGAAAACAAGCAGTAGAGGTCCTTAAGGACCAGGATTGAGAACATTGGAACATTGTTGTTGACTGATTTCTGAAACTAATGCATTTGTTAAGTAATTTTCTGGCCACATGTTGTGCAAACACAACAGTATGGTAAATGTTAGCAAACAGTTGCCAGTTTACACATCTAGTAGATACAGAGTAACATTAGCTGTCATTGGAAGGCCTGTTTGTGTCCAGCAGGAAATGTAAGTTCAATATTCACTCCCCTTTCAGCTCTTTCCTGCATTTTGCCAACTCCTGAGGGAAATATCTGACTGTTTCGCTGATAAATGTTCTACAGTGTGCAGCAGCTTGTTGCTAACTTCGTCCACAAACTGGTGCTGGCAGCTTTTGTTCAGTGGGTTTATGATAAGCTGGCTCAACACAGCATGCTATGAAAACAAAAATAAACACAAGCTAATTACGAAAATAGAAATCGAATAGTTTACTTCAGTCACGTCTGAAAATGATCTTGAATACACCTTAGCTTGCACTACAGATTGATGAGGTCTTATGTTGTCATCTCTTTTTTAACTTCTCTCTTTAACCTGTAATTTTATAAGAAGCTTTTGATGGGTTTTATTTCAGTTGTTAAAAATAGTTTAAGATGCAGTTACTCCAGTTGTAGCCTATACTAGATTCAGTGTAGAATAAAGCTGCCATCTCACTGCATCCCTATTTGGGGCTTACAGTATGGTTAGGTCCAGAAGTATTTGGGTTTTTTATGATTTTGCCTACAAACACCACCACAATGGATCTGAAGTAAAACAATGACAATGTGATCAATGTGTAGGTTTTCAGCTTTATGTTAAGAGGTTTTACAAAAATATGGCATTGCAACACCCAGATTAGACTTTGCCAGAAAACATCTAAAAAAGCCTCCCATGTTCCGGAATCAGATTATTTGAACAGATGAAAACAAGACTGACTTGTACCAGAATGATGGGAACCAAAAAGTATGGAAGGAACAGCTCTTGGTCCAAAGCATGATGGAGACAGTGTTATAGCATGGACATGTGTGGCTGTCAATGCACCAGGCTCATTAGTGTTTATTGATGATGTGACTGCTGATGGATGTAAGGAATTCTAAAGTGTAAAGAGCTATACTCTCTGCTCACATTCAGCCAAATGCTACAAAACAGATAGGACAGTGCTTCACAGTGAAGATGGTTAATGACCCTAAACATACTGTGGAAATAATTCAAGACTTTTTGAAGGCAAAATAATGGTATATTCTTCAGGGCCAAGTCAGTCACCTGATCTCAGCTCAACAGAGCAGCTTTTCAGTTAGTAATGACAAAAGTGAAGGCAGGAAGACCCACAAACAAGCAGCAATTGAAAGTGGGTGCAACAAAGGCCTGGTTAAGCATCTCCAGGGACAAAATTCAGAACTGATGGGTGGTGTCATCGACCCCAGACTTCAGACAGTCTGGCTGCAAATTATTTTCATCCAAATATTAAAAATTATGGTTATATTTACAATTATGTCACGTTGGCCAAATACTTTTGAGTCCCTGAAAATGATAAAATGCCATATTTATGTGAAACAGCTTAAAATAAAGCTCAACGTCTACACTTTAATCACATCAACAACATGATCATTTTATTTCAAATCCATTGTGGTGGTGTATAAAAGCAAATTTAATAAAACTCTCATTGCCCAAATACTTCTGGACCTAACTGTATATCTGTTGAATGATGTGGCCCACAAAGCTGTGTCCTTCAAGGGCCCTGAAGGCTAGACTGAACCTGTGGCCTCTCCCTAAATGAGACAGTCCAACAAGGCAGAGACAAAACTAATGGTGCATTCAGGCGGTCCTTGTCACTACAGTAGGAAGTTGCCCTTGAATGGTAACTGCCCGTAGTCAACTGATTTTCATGAAAACTGATTTTCCAGTATGAGGAACAAACTTGAACAACAACACTGGCAAATAGAGTTATTTTGCATCTGTAATGAACAAATATTAGCAGCATGCAGATGATGGAATTGTGACTTATGATTCTGTTACTTATTTCTTTGCAGCGGTTCAGTAACAACAGACAGCTAGACACAAATAGGTTGTGATGTAGTTATGTGTTCTAACTATACAGGAGGATGAAGAGCACCTCAATGCACATATTTCCAAAAATATTTAAAATAAAAGCTGAAATTGTGGTTAATCGAATATGAATTTAAAAGATTATTTAACTTTATATGACTCATTAGATTTTTGTTCTACAAATTAGCAGAAGATATATTTTGAAACGTAATGATCCTACTACAAACTGCATACAGTTTGGAATCAACATATTATTAGTGGTATTAATGAATATGTTTTCCAAAGTGCTAAATGCAATCTGTTAAATGTTGTAAACTTTTTGTTTACATTTATAGAAGAGCCACTGCTTCAACATAATAACTGTTAACAACTGATGCATAATGCGGTTATGTTGATGTTATCAAAGAAATTGGTTATGGAAAATTATGGAAAGATCACAGTCTTGGTATAAATGACTTGAAGCACAAGTTAACATTTGAAGCATAACACTCAAACCATTATCTAACTTAACTTATATACTTTAAACAATCTCACCACACCCAAGTCTGAGAATGAGATACCCTGGTCTGTAGTTGATCCCTGAATATTATATATTTGATTCTAAAAGCATAAGCTTAAATATTGGAGCTTTGTTCTCATTCATCCACCAGAGCATGATTCAGGTTGGGCATTCATGCCGATTCCCAATTGACAATCCACTTGATCCCAAGGGTGCAGGATAACTTTTAAGGCACTGTCTTCCATAGCACACTGAAAATGATATTCCTTTATAGACATCTCTTTGTGCACGACAGCACTGTCATGTTTACAAAGAACATTGCCTTCCCTTTAGTGTTGCAAAATGCAGGAAGTACAAACATTGTATGCTGTAGCATTAAGATTTCAAGTAACAAGAACTAAGGAGCCCAGTCATAATCATGCAGTGTGCACACACACTGGCCACATAACACTGTTCTAATGAAATTGAATACCTTGTATTATTATTATGTGTTTAATGTTGAACATATACAGTAAGTGCCCTGTACAGTTACATAGTCATATGCATCATTCATCCTTTTTCTTTGCAATCTGCGCTAATATTTTGCCCTGAATTGACCCACTCTTTATAATTAGCTGTCTCCTCTGCTCTGGTCTTACAGTAGGCACTGTGAGAAACTTTGTGAGAACTCAGTAAGTTTAAATCATCCTTCTCACCCATTTTATCTGCATGGTTTTATTATGGGCTTTACGATGAAGCCTGTAAATGTGACAGCTTGGTATTCTAAATGAATAGTTAAAAAAATATTGCAAGCATGAGTATTAAGTGAGTCCCATGCTTTGCAATTCATCGCCATCCGTCTTTTTCACTGCATGATTGTGAAAGGCAGTGGGACCATGCCAGATGGGATAATGATGCAGATGCAACAAGTAAACGTGGTGGGTAGAGTGGATGAATGCTGACAGCTTCAATTATTAGTTTCATTTCCCTGACTGTCCAGTCAAATGAAAAAAAAAAAAAGAAAACCCAGAATATCAATATTTTATTGCATTTCATTTTTCACTTCGTTTATTAGCAGTGTATTTGTGCTACTTCTATTTGCAGCCTGTAAACTGATTGTCATAATTATCTGTTAGGTTGGTGTTTAAATGTGTTGAGTCATAGCTGAGATCAGTAAGCAAGATCAAAGCAAGAAATGAAAAGTTATTATTGTGTGATTACAGCTGTGGTGATGGCACAAAATGATGATGATGATCAGTCTCCAAAGTACCAATTTTAGAATGTGGGAGTGATTTTAGACACAGCTGTAGCACAAGTTACAGTAAGTTACTTTTTGGATAAGCATGTGCCTTTTTTGTCTTTTTTTTATTGTCAACAAATCCCATAAAACCCATGAATTGTGTCTACTCACTTTCATATATGTGAATATGAAACCAGATTTTAGCTTATTTGTCTTTTCCATGCACCACAACTGTTGTTCAACAACACATCAACATTTTTGTGCCAATAACAAAAATATAGAAAGTCACCAGTTTTATCCTTTAACTGTGATACTATATTTCACTTTTATCCTTGTGGGTTCAACGCGTTTGCTGTGTTCAGTATTGCCAGGACTGATCAATAGGAGTCTAACCTGGCAAGATATACTGTGTCAGAAAAATAGTTGGTCATATCACCTCTAGAATTGATATCAGTTCATTAAGTTCAAAGCCATGGTCATAATAAAAAAATATTTAACACTTGATAATATTGATTGCAATGATGGACAAAACTGTCATAAGATAAGATAAGTTGCAATAATATAAACAAAAACAAATACTAAAGGTGGCAGACCTCAATACAGACTGTAACAAGGATTGTGTCATTTATAAAGAAACAAAATGAATGATTTGAAATATGCTATAATCACATTCAATTCTACACACAGTGGGTTTAAAAAATGTTGAGAGTGAATCTTTAATAACACTACTACAGAAAATAATCCAGGGTTTGCAGAATCATATTATTTTTGCGTTGTGAATGAATTGCACTGAGCCAGAGAAGATACAGTAGCTTGAACATGGATTTGTTCTGTTTTCAGTTTCGTTGTCGTCTCTTGCATATCTTCACGGATGTGTATTTTGTTGAATTCTCGTGAGTTT
This sequence comes from Helostoma temminkii, assembly GCA_900302695.1. Classification (NCBI taxonomy): domain Eukaryota; kingdom Metazoa; phylum Chordata; class Actinopteri; order Anabantiformes; family Helostomatidae; genus Helostoma; species Helostoma temminkii. The sequence goes on from OMLM01004732.1 coordinate 102,793, forward strand.
TCATTTTTCTAATTCTGCCGAAAGTGTAAAGGTGTGTAGATGTACAATATATCTTCATATCAGTCTGTGCATGTAACATATAGTGGCTTTGACAGATTGAAACCAAAATCATTTCTCACATCACGCCATGCTGGGCAGTGTAGATTTTTGATTAACAGCTGTAATCGAACTTGAGCCCCTCTTTCTGAGCCATTTCCCCTCGGCTGTCCAAAAAAGAACCGCATTGGATTTCGAGCTGTCTCAGACTTCAAAAGGGGTGAGATGGGAAAAAAGCGAGGAAGTGCAAGTGGAGACACATAGAAAGAAGACGGGGTGGGGTAGAGGGGTGGGAATGCACTTGAAAGGAAGATGCAGAGACCAAGAAAGAGAAAGAGACAAAAAGGAGAAATGTGTGTGCGTACATGTAGTGTGTGTGTGGGCATGTGTGGTGGGAGGAAAAGGGCTGTTTATGGATGGCAAGCAATTGGCTGCCAATAAACCCCCAAAAAATAAGTGAGCAGAGAACACATCACCTTTGGCTGAGTTCTAAAGTGCTCATTTTATAAAATCTAAAAAGCTGCAGAGAGTTTTAGGCTGTATCGACTTTCCTTTTAGTCTGTGAGGAAAGCCTAGAGGAAACCCAGTGAAAGTCCGAGCTAGCCCACAGAACCAATGTGTAACTGTGGACAAAGGCCATAACGGGAAAGTCGCTTCTTTCCTCTGGCTTTACTCTTGTCAGCATAAAATATAACATGACATTAAAGCGATACCAACGAACCATTATGTCTTTATGATGCTTGAGCAGCGAAGATGGGAAGGAAAGTCTTTTTAAAAATTAGTTCTTATTCCAAACACGCACTGGCTCCCTTTAATTTGCCATGTTCTACTGCTATAAATCTCCCTCAACATCATACTAATGCTAACAATCAGAGAAGGGATTTAGATGAACTTGGTGTCATGATGGTTGTTATCACTTTTTTAATCTAATCTATTCCTGTTGTTGTTTGCCATCCAATTCTACTGGAACTAACTGAAATAAGAATACAGCTTGATTTTTAAATCTATGCATGCATATATTACTCCCACAGTATGGTCTGGCATCCGAAGCAGTAAATGAACTTAAAGATGTCCTAAAGCTAGAAACCACAGAGTCTAACTTGTTCCAGTGAAAACAGAGGTCACTTTTTACATTTGGGGAGTATTTCTCTAAACTTTAACATAAAAATGTGATTTATATAAGTGCCAATTATTCCGAGACATATAAATCATCCTACCGGCTCTGGGTGAGCATAGTTACAACGCTACCAGTTCCTTCTTAATTTTACTCTTCATCATCCTCTAATTCAATTGTGCATAAGATATGACTTCACAGTCCATGGAAGACTTCATTATACATACAGTAAGTTTGGCTTCGCAGGATTGTAATGTTTCTCTGTTCCGTTGTCTGTCTGACATTAACAGAAAGTTCCTTTCGGTAGATGAAGTGTGCCAGCAATCTTCAGTGTGAATGCTTCTCGTTGTGGAAAAAGGTTGAGGTTCAAAGGAGCTGAAACATTCAAATATGAAAGTCAAACCTTTCTGCATAAAATTGCTGGTATTTCCCTTTAAGACACAGATCTGGTATTTGCAAAGTGGGTCAGAAATTTATGTTTAATAACAGATGGTGTTTTCTTTCCAGTGGCAATAAACAACCATGTTCCCTTACAAACCAGCTTATATCTGTTAATCATAATTGTGTGGTGACATATAAGTAACCACATATCTGTACCGTAGTAACACACATATTGTATATATTGTCTCAGAAATGGTTAACTAGAAATATTTCGTTATTTATTTATTTTCCGTCACATTTTAACGTCACTTGGGGTCTGTTGGCTTTCCCATCATATGTTTCTCATAAGACAGAAAAGAAGCCCACGGAGGTTGTCAGTCCATCACATGGTTGACAGAGACAGTCTCACAAATTCCTGGATAGGTATGTCAGTTTCTAGTATAAATGTCACCCAACACTGAGACAACATGCAAACTTAGTATTGTATAGAAACAAACTCCCAAACACAGTTTCAGTGAGGTACTGTGGCACTCCCTGTTAAAGCATTATTATGTTTTTTATGTGGCTTTTTTGTAGTTTTATGATAGTATAATTATAAATTAACATTGTGACAAGAAGTCTGACACAGCAACGATCATGAGCACTTAGAAACATCAAGGTTATTTTGAGGCAAAACCAAAGGGAGACGTCTGTGAAGAGTCTCAGTCATCCAGTTTAAGTTTTCTGGAAGTCATGATAACTGGACTTCTTTCTTCATTTTCAACATTTCACTATTTACTTTGTTAGTAAACAAAGACAAACTATTACCATATCTCTGTTGGGCAACAGTTGGCTCTTTCCCTTCCCATTCAAGATCAGTAAACAAAGGCAACGTGAGCAAACACAAAATACAGGCTTGAAGTGATAATTGTATTTTTTGAAGCGAAACGTTTAATCAATGCCTAAATCATCAATGTGGAAAGTAATCAATACCTTAACTTATTTGGTACTTCAATTCCAGACTTTGACAAGACTACTCCAAAACATAATTGTATTTCTTCTGAGATGTTCAGATGTCCATTTACTTTTTCTTGGGATCATCGTCTTGATGCATAATCAGTTACACTTGTGCTTCAGCTTGCAGACGGTCGACCTCTTGTTGTCCTTCGAGATTATGGTAGAGAGTGGAATTCATGTTTTCTCAATTATGGCAAGTTGCCCTGACCCTGAAGCAGCAAAGTATTCCCAGAACATTACACTGCCCCCTCCACGCCTGACTGCAGGTATGTGTTTGTGGGGATTCTGTGTTTGGACTGCTGTCTTCCAGTTTCCAACTTTTGATCCATCAGTCGATAGAACATGTCCCAAAAGATTTTAGAGTCATCGAGGTGTGTGGTGGCAGAATTCAGACAAGCCTCAATGTGGTTTTTGCCTCATCACTTTCCCATGGATGCTATGTCTACCCAGTGTATATCGGACACTGACCATCACGATCATGACTTACAGTAAAACATGAACTTTATGTTTGCCTCTGTTTTATGTTAAATATTGTTAGTGCTATTGCTATGAGATACTGAAAAACAGAAGAAATCATATCTTATAGTATGCATGTGTTCAGTGGCAGCTTTACCTGAGGAAACAATATGGTTTAAGTGTTCTGTTTGTTCTGTTGGCTGGGGGTGAAGTTGTGGGCTATACCTCTAACCAGAATAGACAGTCATAAATAATTTCTAATTTTACTTAGAAATGTCCCAAAACAGCTGCTGGAGGACAGAGGAAAATGGATTCAAAGAAATCTAAACAGCTTTTGATAAATAAAATGTCACAGTTATGTTAAAAATTGTTTATAAAAACAAGTCAAAAGGTGCCATAATACCAGTTCTTAGGAGAATACCAATTGACACAGCACATCTGAGAAAACTCTACAAACTTATTACAGCTGTGTGAGACACGAGCTGTAGCTGTAGGAGATTATAAATTGTACTGATATGTTGACAAGCTCATTCCTGTGTTCATCATGTACAGACTTGAGAATGAAGACATCAAAGAAATAATAGTAATACAGTGATTCACCAATGCGAAGAGTTATATTTTCAAGTGACAGAGCCAGTTTATTGCTGTGGCAAACTGTCCTAAACTACTCCTCCCACTGTGATTTTAAAATGCCTTTCTTTCATCTAGACGATGAAGGAGGTACAAAATAAGTGTTTTGCCATCTGCAATAAAAGAAAGTTTCTCTTTTTAATGGCATGGGTATAGTCGAGTGGGGAGTGCACCTTGTTGTTCATCTCCTGCTTGCGAGTGTGAGCTGTCTGGGTGATGGCCATTATGGTTTCTGCTACTGCCTGTGCGTCCGCTCCGCTGGGATCACTGAAGTGTTGGAACTAACAAGCTTGGGATGCAGACAGCGGATGCACAAATGGGATTTTGTCCTGAAAGCTTTAGAGTGTGCTCTCTGTCTTCAGTAGAAACAGGAGAGAGCATGTTTTCATTTGCAGGGACAGTCTGAGTTATGCACCACCTGAACGAGATGATTACATCTAATAATCTTGCTAACGATCTATATTGGGGAGGAGAGCTCATAAAGTTGAATGAGCTACACCAATGTACACAACTTTTAGTCTTGTTCTCTCATCTCTATTGTTTTCTTATTCTCTTTCATTGGCTAAGAATTATGCAGAATCTAAGATTTTCTCCACTCAAGAAATAATGCAATATTCCTTGTCATACTTTAAGCACACACAGGATGTGGGGCACAGACACATATTCAAGCTGAAACTCTGCCCCTAGATATTTTCTAAATGCAAACCCTCCTCTCTTTTTTCTGTCTCTGTAACACACATGCAGTCACAAAATGACAAAAACATGGTAATCTGCACAATGCTCTCCAGACCCAAGGTTAGCACAAATTAAAAGATATGTCACTGATGGAAAAGGTTCTTCCTTCCTCACCAGCCTGTCACACTGTGTTTGGGAACAACCCACTTCATTTTAGCAGCATAATGGGTAAACAGAGTGTGATCAGTCCAATTACCCCCTCATTGCAGAGGCGTTCTGGCGGGAATGGCCTGTAGAGAGAGTGAGCTGTCTGGTGTGTGGCAGAGTTGCAACAATAGCACCTGCTGCCCGGAGCCCTCACTCGTATGAATCTCAATTCGTTTGTACAGCCGTGCCAAATACAGTGACCAAGAAGTGAGGCCTCCGAGGAGGATGGCACTACTGGCTAAGCTTCTGATTGCCGTTTTCACTGCACTGGCTGTGGACGTGTGCAAGATCAGAAGATGCTGTTCTCAGCAATGAACTCATGTCAATGTCAGTCCTTTCAGTGGATTGTTTTGGGCTTGGTCCTTGCTGTGCCGTTTTCAAGGGCAATGAATTCTCTTATTCCCCTGCTACACTATGTTTTACAGTTCAGTAGATGCATGATTTTGCAGCCCAGAGTTCAGTAACAAGCTGAAGTCCTAAATGTGAATTCAGATATTGTGTTCACTGTCAAAATGGAGAGTAAGACAAGACAGCTCCACAGTACTAGTTCCCTCTGCACTCTACAGTTTGAGTCATAACTAAGAGTCAGAATTATTTGACATGTTCATTGCGAGTTTGGAAGCTAGTGTTGAGTCTCTTCAAGTCCTCGATTGGTTTAACCTTTAAAAGAAGTGTCACTGCCCTCACTTACCTCAGAATATATTTAACCCCTTCCCCCTCGTTACAAGGGCATATCTGATTACTTTCTTTGTCCTGTTCTTGTTTTTCAAACATTTGCTTGTCATCCTTGAAGAAGATGCTAATTCTCTCCCTTATGATTCCCCGATGGGCAACTGTCTGATGCAAACATGTGCTTTAGCTCCTTATCACCAAGCATCATAATAAGTTTTCCAGATGCAAAGGCTTTTCTAACGAGACTGATATACATTTGTAAAATAACTGACAAAGAGCGTTGTCAGCAGGAAACAGAAACTGGCTTTCAGAATTCATTTGGCTCTTACTAATTGAAACTAATACCTTTCAAATAGCATATTGATTTGAAGACAGCTCGATTTTTCAAATGAGCACTGTAAAATTGAATGAATAATGCAAAATGTGAGGGCTCTAAGATTAAACCAGAATTGCTGGAAACTTATGTGGCACCAGAAGTCACAAAAATAACAGGAAACGTATCTTTGTATGACTTCGAAGCTCCTCTTGTTTCTGGGGCTGTTGTGCAGTAAAAGGCCCGAGGCGCACGGTTAGTGGCCTAATTTGACCCAATCTTGTAGACAGGTAGAAAATCAGCACAATATCATGAACGATATTAGTATCACGGCTGGATCCTTATCAGGAAGTCCAACCGAATTGCCAAAACTGTTACGCATGCGCACGCGCGTACACGTTTGACAGGTAAATCTGATGCTGATGGACGCAAGTAAATGATGTTTCGCTCCTGTCGTTTCGGAGGCAAAAATGTTGCCACAGCGTGAACACAACACTGTTCCGCAAAGCACAAATTACTTTTGCTGTCAGCCGCTCCGAGTCAATCAAATGCTGTTCCGGACAGGTTTTACGTTGACAGAAACAGCCCAATACGTTACTGAACAAAAACTGTGAGGCGCCACACGAAAACGGGTTTCGTGGAATGATTTTAAAATGACTTCATGAGATTTCAGCATGTTAAACCTGTTTTGTTTTTTCCCCACACATCATCATCATGAACAATGCGCTCCAACCTTTCCTGCAGAAAGTCTCCGTCGGTGCGTTTGCTTGACGCGCAGCGCCTTCCCAACTGGTCCCTCACTTTGACAAATTCCTGGACGTGAGCGGGTCTGCTGAATGTTTCCTTGCTCGTAAAGATGATACCTTGAATATTTTAGAAGTTGAAAAGCTCCGACGAATCTTTTTTCACCACTAGTAGACTACTGGTTTGTAAGAATACAATGGGACTTTGGATACTTTGGAGTTTTTCTCTTTTGGCGTTCGTGTTGCTGTTTCCCTTTCACCCCAAGTTTGTGGCTCAAGCGGAAATAAGTTCTCCCAGAACAAACGACAGATTTTATCAACTGGATGTAACCCCGTTGGAAGCACGTGTAACCCGACAGTTCACGGAGGAGAAATTTTCACTCAACGTCGACAACACAAAAGTTTTTAACGCTTTTAAAGCGCAACCAGAAGGTGCGTTAAAACCGAGAAATGGAAAGAAACAGGAGAGCGAAACACAGAGCGGACTTGGAAAAGAGGTGCCGATCGGCATCAAAACGTCACCAAACTACCACAATCGCTTAAAGATACCTGGTAAAAAGTATGGTAACATATCGGAGGACACTCACAGACGCCCTACTTCAAATATGATGTTAGAAAATTCATTTCCCGTTGCTAGAAAGGACGTGAAAAGGAGTGTGGGTACAACATACAGCGAAACTGTGGATATGAATGGAGAAGCACAGTCAAGGGAGAGGTTTGTGGAGACTGTCCAAGGCGTTTCCAACTCCAGAGCCGAGTACCGGCGCACTGGGGAGGACGCCAGGGGGTCTAACCCGAGGCAAAGTGAGCCTCACCTGGACACTTCTACTTTTGCTCTGTCGGGAGACTCTGCTCACAATCAGGCGATGGTGCACTGGTCCGGACACAACAGTAGCGTGAGTCTCAGTATTACACAATCACCATTCATCGTATCATGAAGGTTTATACACCACAGAAATGCCTCTCACACTCACATTAGAGTGCTAATTATTTTTCTGTCTGAAATGCAATTTTTGTAAATCTTTCAATAGATTTACACGAATCTGTCACAATTTTTACGCACGGCGGTTTCGAGTGTGTTTGAGGCGAATTCGTTCGTACAAATACATTATTTAATCTGTCACAGTCTTGAATTGAAAACGAATATATCATTCTTTCGTTTTACATTTAAGATGATCTTTTCTGTTGTTGCCTAATTGGAGGTTATGACTGTATGCGCATTGCGCGCCTGTTCGTGTGGAAGCCTGGTGCGACTGCTTGTGTACTTGCAGGATTCCCTCCCGCTTGTTCAAACTAGAGTAGAATAATTTATTTTAACAAACTGCAGCTTCAACTTGAAAATTAATAGTTAAACCCGTAGGTAAATTCACGTGTCACTGATCTGTGAGAATGTGCAGGCATTTTGACAGCAATCACAACACATAAATAATTTATGAAATAATCAAGTAATGCCTCTCAGGAAGGTGCAACAATTACAAGGGTTTGTGTCTAACCTGGCCCTTAATGTGATGCTGATGAGACACAGTCTGACCTTTTGCAAATGAATCATAGCTTTGTCATTGATATTTGACCTGCACGCAGTTGATAGTTTTGTAATTGGCTCAATGAATGAAGCATTGTAATATTTTTGCTGTTGAAATAGTGCCAAGCTTTGTGCTTCAAAACAGGTCAGGGGCTATGGGCAAAACTTAAATGGATGACAAGACCAGCAACCATTAAGATCACTCTCCACCCTCAAACACAGACACCACAGCTGCATGCACACTTTGTGGTTGCACACCAGTTTACCATCACAAAGACAAAGCCATGGAGATTTTATCTTTTGCTTTACAGCATGCAACGTGTTTGCAGCTTCCAGCATTTATCAGTCTCAAAGATCTTAAAACTATAAACGGCTACGTGTGAAAAATAGCACTACTCTGTGCTTTTACTTCAGGTAATTCTGATCACGCCAGTTTGCTGGAGAAGAAGACACACAGCAGTAATTTTAATCTGGGATCACATCTGATGATTTTCATGTTCCAGAAACACAAATTTTCAGCAAAAGAAACATATAATTAAAGCTGTAATTGTTATTTTCTTAAATACATATTATGTTTAGTGATATACCGTATGTAATAATATTTGAGGCAACGCAGATGTTAGCCATGTTGATGCATTGTTGTGAACACGCTACAAATAAATCTGAAATGCAGCTAAGAAAATCTGATTTGTGAGGTGTATATTGAAATATATTGTTCGTTTGAGATGTCTTCACCAGTGATGGCCTTTTGTACTGCAGGACACTGTTCACTGGATCATCACTGATGGGCTTGTCACTGCAGCCAGTCAACATTTGAGATTTATACAGTCTGAGCCCCTGTCTGTGGTCCCCAAAGTACGACTGAAACTGCAGAGTTTAAATTGATGGCATTTTATGACTAGATGTTAGAGCTCAGGCTATATTAGATGTAAATGACTGATAATAAATCCAATCTAAAAGGGGCATTTGAAGGAAAATTACTTCATTCGTGTGGTCTAGGGTAGTTCTATCAAATATTCACTTCAAGACTGTCTGTGATCTGGCCAAGATGTAAAATCCCATAGGGAGTGAAATGAGAAAGATGAACAAGGTGATGGTGAAAGTGCCAGCAGGGGATCTTCAGAGTTCAGATTTGATAAAGAATTTCATCATATAAAACCTCAAATCTGTCCACAAATCAGTCTTCCAACTATTATTCGATTTCTGTGATTGTCTCAGACATCAAAGCCTGGAGTCATAGCTCTCTGGTCTCTGACTTTAAGAGAGATAACATTGATTGGACTCGATCATGGGAATACAACATAGACTGCCCAAATTCCCTTTTAAATTCATGCTTCTTAACTACATGTCATATCGATTGGCTGTGTTTCTTTCTCCTTAAATCTGTCCTGAATGTGGATGCGGTTGGAGATGTGAAGATCCATGATTTGTTATTATGTGAACCATATATTTATAACAAAAATAGAAGATAAACTAATTAAAAATACAAATAAATATGTTTGGCTGGCGATATCCTGTGTGGCAAGTCAATATTTCAGTCTTTTGCCTTACATGACTGTTCAAGCTGTGATATGACTATGCTGGTATTCTTTTCAAAGCGATTGCAGCACATCTGCTCCCAGGGGATGTAGAAACTCCCTTCCCAACCCCCGAAGGTAAAAGTCTTAGGGTTCTAGCCAGCTGGTGATCAGGGAGCTATTGGCAGGCGAATGATTTTAGGTTCCTGACTGACCATTTTGCAAGCTCTTCACAGACAGCTGACAAAACTAGGAATGTGTAGAAGCTGAGGATAGTTAATGAGCGTCTTTATTGACATCCTATCCGCTGATTTTCTGCTGCAGGAACGATAGTATATGTTGGTGTAAATACTATTCACATACCATGTGAATAAGGGTTTGGCTGCCTTAAAGAGACTTTTTTTTGGAAGTGCTGGACATTGATGAGGCTAGCCGTTCCCATTTGCAGTGACGTAAATCTCTTTGTTTTTTTTTCTTATTTCTTCTGAGGTGGCAAGAGTCAAACCAATCTGTCAGCTCTGTAACATTTTTTATTTATTTTTTGTTGCTGCGAGTGACTGGGAATCAGACAAGCCTCCTGGGCCGTGTTGTCCGCATGCTTAATCAGAACGAGGCAGTTATTGTTGCACATAATCTCATTGGTATAAATAGACAATAAAAAAAGGAAATGGCATGGCCCTGAGGGGCACCTGTGTTTAAAACTGGTTCATTAGATAGACATCCATTCCATTTAGCATGCCAGAGCTGGTTGCATAAAAACTCCTTGATCCATGAAATCAAATGGAATGGGATCCCAATCCACAGAGGTGTTTGACCAGAGTTTGTGGATGTTACAGGATGATGAAAAGTGCATTAAAAAGTTGTCACTGTTATGTTCAGATACAAAAGGGAAAAGTTTCAGGGTCGTTCTTTCTGATAATTTATCACATTTCTCTTTCATGTTTTACTGTTTTATAATAATTTTGAGCAAAACTGGGTAAAATTTTCATGATGCTTAGAGAAAGTGGCTGATACGTGACATTGTAAAACCTTTTATTCATGCACTCTTCATCATTTTGTTTCCCCCTAGTTGCTAGCTAGAGGGATTTTGATCCATACAACGTTTGATGAAAATCAAAAGTGCTTTACCTTTACCTTTACATTTGAGAGCAAATAGTTTCACTGTGTTTTGGAATACTAGTATTAAACCCAGATTATTCAGTGGGTGGACAGTTAAGATTTTTTGATATAGATTTCAATATAGATTTTAAAGTGGTAGCTAACGATACAAAATCAAGATATATTTTTTACCAGCCATTGTCATTGGCTCTCTCCTTGTCCCTCGAGGTGTCTGTTCATTAATCCAGCCTCTAGTCTCCAGGTGCATTGCCCACTGATGTGATTGTAAGATGCTGATAGAAACTGCAGCAATACTGCATGATATGTAAGAGGTGGACTGCTGCTTAGTACAGAAAAAACAATTGCTTGGGAGCCTAGATGGGCATTTCCTAAGGTTTGTGGAGACAAAAGAAGTCCTTCCCTTTGTATTTTCTTTGCCTTCATTTAATTTTATGGGATACAAGCTCCACTATCTCTGTGGTAATAGTTCAGTCAAATCCCAGTTTTTACTCCTCAAATGGCATGCACGTGTGCCTTTTTACATGAATCATTTGTGCTTGTGGACTATAATGCATCACATCAGCATAGGCTCTCAGAGCTTACACTGTGGTTTTTGTCTCACAAAGTGCATTTTAAGCAGCAAATGAAAACCTGCTATCAGTTGTATGTTCAAGCAGACAGTCATTGCTTGACTTCCTTTCTCCTCCCTCTCAGCCTGCATCTCTCTCTGTTAAAACGCTCACATTTTTGATTTGGTTTTAATCAAAGTGATAAGGCAGGTGCAGAATCATATTTGACAGGTTTGCATGTGATTAATTAGTTTAATAACTGCCGCATTGTGATAGACACATTATGCATTATATCTGTGATTAGGTTATGAAAACAAATTTATGCAATTTCTGATTAGAGAAAATCACAAAAATGCAATTCAAATTAGGAGATGACTTCTTTGCTGATCATCATGGACAGAGAATTAATACAAAGTTGTTGTTAAAGCTAAAGGTCATGGTTGATTAATATTTAGTTTCATCACTCATAATATCAGGCAAACTAAGAGACTCCAGTTTGTTTAAATTGTGTACTGAGACTCACTGGGTACAGAAGTAGCATATTGTCTGAAACAACCCAGCAGTTAGTATTAAGTTTAAAGATTACTGGGATTGTTCAGATGGCAGTCAACTTAAATAATGGTTTGATTTGGCAGTTTACAGTGACAGGAATGTATTAGTCACAAGCAGGGAAATGGTTTTCCCATGTAATAAAAAACAAAAGACCCAACCTAAAGCACCATGAACACCCTGCACAATCAATGGAGATGATGGAAAACTTCCACACAAAAATGACACATTTAGAAAATGCAATACTCACTCAATATGTATCCTGGAGCAGATACTTTAATTTCACTGGTAGGTTTTGCTTTCAAAGAAAATTTCTGTTCTGTTGTAGTAAAAATATGAATCAGAAACAAACAAATAAATATGGATCAAATCATGGCAGAAATTATGACAATATTCATCAAAATGCTTGTAGAGGTGAGACTTGACAGAACCTACACATCATTTACACGAGCTAATCATTGTATTGGAGTGGGTGTGAATTGCTGTCAATAAGAATGTCACGCAACAGTAAATTACTTAAACAACTAAGGAATGGGTCTGAAATAAATTTTAATTGTTTTCTGGCTTTACTACTGCTGCAATTCCACACACTCTCAAGCTGAAACCAGTTGTATTAAATTCCTCATTTCATGCTGTGCTTTGCCACCTGACTTGCTGAACAGCACAATTACACAATCCCATTCACGTGTATATGATGTGTACGTTATTTCATTCAAATTTTCCACATATGTATTTAAAATCATCTATTTGGATATATTTTGTTGGGTTCTCTTGTCCGTTTTCACCCAAACATTACCCCTTCTGAAGATGTACACGAAGATGTACTGCAGGCGGTGAGCTGTAGCTCTTGGTGGATGGTACACAGCAAAAGTGGCTTTGACAAATGCAGATTAGCCAGTCTCTGAAATTAATATGTTCAAAAAGTGGTAGGCCCCCCTAATGTCAAGATTAAACACCATTAAGTTAAAATGTTTTCATGATCAAACAAGGAGCAGAGAAACAAATGGCTCGAAATGTCACATTACACGCAACTCCGCTTAAAGGCCATCTGTGTAGCATATATTTTCAATGAACTTGTAATCAAATAAACGCTATAAGCCAATATTAACCTAGTGTGACCCACATTATCAACCCTGTCTCCTAGAAATCATGTTTTTATTCGGCTAATTTGCCACACCAAAAGGGAATGTAATTAAATGTGTGTTTGCTATTAAGAGTATGAGGAAAATTTAATGAATGTATGTTTAACATATAAAAATGTTACAGCAACCAAATCATGATACAAGTTGGTTGTCTTGACATAAGTGGATATAACTTATGGTTGGTATTTACATCACTTGGCTTAGATGATGGAAAGATGGTGGTATTAGTTAAATATAGGAAAAGTTATCAGTATTAGTAAAGTACTTAAACTACTACTCAAACGGACAGATGCCAGCTTTTAATCATTTTCGGACACATTTTAATGAACTGAAACACTTGATTTATCATTCAGTGGGTGTTGAGCGCATTGAACTCAGTGCTTGTCAGTTTCAGTCATAATACCTGGAGAGGAACGGCGGCACTCAACCGTGTCTACATCTTTAATTATCACAAGATGCCCAAAATAATTTTTACATGACCATTCGGCTGGAAAATGGCCCAATGTTGAAATACTGGCACCTACCCTCCAACGTGTAAACCTTGCTGTGACTTCATATACTATATATAATACTATGAATATAATATATTCATAGTACAAGAATGTTAGTGTGTTATCCTGGAAAAGATGGTCCTACTGAAAATAATCCGGGCATTTGTATTTCTCTCTAAACGTAACATATTTTCTAATCTGAATGTTTACTAAACCTTGAAAAGTTGCCAGTCTGTGTCTCTACATGATATGAAAAATGCATAACATAACAAGGGAAGGACATAACATAGCTATGTGGGACACATTTAGCTCATGAGCTGAGTCTCACAGCACTGTTGGCAGCGAATTGGGTCATTTTAGGTGGAGGGTTTCTCTCTTCCAAAATCTCAGTTTGGACCCACTACTGCCTTTGGCTCCAACTCAGACCCCCCGAGCAGAAGCCGAGGCATTAGGAGCCAACCAGTGAAGGAACAGAGGAGACTAGAAGAGATGTCTGAATGGTGTTACACTGCTCAGACATCTCCAAAATGCAAACTAGTGTTCAAAATGATCAGAAATCTGTTTATTTTCCAAAGATTTTATGCTATCATATTTCACCCTGGTAAATTTCCAATCTCTTGTTACAGTTTATGGCTTAATGAAGAACAAATGTAGTCATGCTACTGTACCTTCAACTTCTAAGCACTAAATATGACTAAGTAAGAGTGACACAGAACAAAAAAAACCCTGTAAGAATAAAATGCTAATGTTGTATTTTGGTTCTCCACACCACTTACAATGCATCAAATTAATTCGGAGTAGGACGGGATGCGACTAAAACTTTGTCAAATGTATCAAAACATTTAAATGGCTTCTAAAATTGCCATCAAATATGTCCTTGAAAGCTTCATTCCTTGATTTTCACCTTTTTGTGCAAGCCACAGTGCATTACCCCTGAAGTTGACAGCAAAACAGAAGGAAAATATGGGTAGTGTATCTTTCTGTACCTAGTCCATTAAACATATTTCGCTGAGTTTTTACCCCAAACTTTTTTTTTAAAAGAAATGACGCAGACCCATCACAATCTTTTTTCCCCACTAATGGCACACAGCACAGTTTATTGTGTGTAGTTGTTAGCAGCGGAGAGACGTTACATGCCAACAAAATCTCTGCACAATAGATCAGTATTTAAAGTGAAACCCTTTTATATACCAACCATTTCATTAATTTTCCCTCATAATGGACTGAATTGATTGCAGAAACCTCTCAAGCTCAAAGCATCAGGGCTATGTGACCAAGGCTCTGGAGTCAAAAGGACAACCAAACATTCAGACAGCAGACTAATGCACAAAGGACATTTTGCTGGGGTTTACTTGATGAAAGCAGCATCCTCCAGTGTATGTTTGCACCCACAAAAGTACAATCAATCAGTTTTGTCCACATATGAGATGGGGACAGACTGAGACCTTGCTTTGATGGCACCATTTCTCCTAAAAGACATTTGACTTTTCTGCTAAGTGCTCTAGTTTGGAGACGTCCTCAAAGAGCCACAATCGACTTGTTGTGTTTTTATCCCTCCACCCACTTGCAATGCATCTTGATTTTGCCCTCACTGCTGTCAAGCCTTTAAGAAATGTATGCAAATTTGCAAACAATACTTTACTTCTTTGCTCTGCAGGTGCTTGCATCAGATAATTTCTAATAGATGCATGAATATATTAATGTTTAATCTCATGAAAAAAAGAAGTTACAGTTTATCCGCAGTGTTGGATGTGTTGTGACACTTTGGTTTTGAGCTCATTTTGATACACAAATTGCCTTCTACATTTGCACTGGTAGTTTTCGATTTTAAGTGTGTTTTGTGAGTCAAATTTATCTCAACAAAGGACACAAAACAATCTTGGCTGATCTTTTTTTTTCATAAAATGAAAATGAAACGTGATAATCTACAACAGGCTTGAAATATCCTCAGTGTTGGTTGGAGATCTAGGACATAAATTAGATATTTGACTATAAGAAAACAGCGTTTGTCAAATTACTCAAATGACTCTTTCCTGCCCTCGGCATCTGTCTTCTTTTCCTTAATGAAGTTGAGATTGTAATGAGTTTAACAACAAATGAAACAGGTTTTATTTTTGTGTCCTCAGGATTGCATCTGCATGAACAGACCACAGAAATTAGTGTACTGAGGTGAACAATGATCCCAGCTTGCTCTTCTTGCATTGATATGCCAGCTCTTGGTGTTTGATAATGGCCAGGATGCATTAGGAGAGCCCCACAGATCTGAATTATTTGGTGGATTTGGCTCTTCCCACTGTGTCTATGTTTTCAACCTGAACACTCTTCCAAAGCAGCTTTTCCACTTCTTATTGAAATAGTGTGGAAAAGATGAGCTTCACTTGAACCCGGCCTATTACAGACTCAGTTAGTGCTCAAAGTAAATCATTTATTATTTGAAGTCTGGCTTTTTATGTAGGAATTCTCTTAAAATTAGATTTCTTTTAGAGTAATATGCTGCAGGTCTGTGTCAAAGTCTTATTTTTTTTAGGCTGAGTGCGGTGAGAGCCAGAGTCAGTGTGATCCAAGTATGACCCAAACAGCAAGACAAGGAGCTGAAATTCTGAAAATGAATAAGTACAAACACACACCAAGACTAATGTATCTGGAGTAGATTAATATGAACTACTAAATTGGTCTACCTGTGGTACATTTTTTTCTGACTTCTGTGTTGTACATTCTCTTTGCTGCAAGTCAATCATCTAAATGAGAGGTTTAAATCTCAGTGAGCCATTTTCCAGGTAATTGTTTTAAATGATAGTGTACATTTAAGATGTGAAGAACATTTCCATGGTCTGAAAAAACATATGTAAAACTCAAAGTCTGTTGGATTTGATTTGATAAAATGAGCTGATGGATTTAAAATCCAAATTTACTGTGTTTGCCAGATCTGATTACAGGAACTGATGCAGATGACAGATATTTGGGTAAAAATATCTCTTATTTTAAAGAGATGATTTTGCCTCTATGGATGTCTTTACAGCACACTATGTAGAAGTGCATTTATGAGACTGTAAATGTGAATCATTTCAGCCTGAACTTTTCCTGAAGTAAAGAGACATGTCGATGCTTCTGAGTGTGAACCGTCAGCAGTGTTATTACAGAGAGCCTTACATCATTCACTGTTATCAACTTTGGGGGTCCCTTGGAAATTAATTTAGATCTTGCAGTTGTCCCCTCCGGTAAGGTTCAAAAACTGGCAGATCTACATGAAAGTGGCTGGTTTTCTCACATTTCCAAAGATTGTTCCTCCTTCCCGTGATGTGTGACTCCTGAGCAAAATAGAAACAACAATCTGGAGGTGTGATGCTCAGGGTAAGGGTCCCTTTTTTTCCCCTGACTAGCCAATTAGATGGAAATAATATTTGAGGGGTGCCGTCTCAGTGACGCTTTACTTGAGGCTGAATAAGCAACAGGTTTCATTTGAAGCATGTTGTTAGAAAACACTATAAAGCTGCACTGAGTACAACAGCAGACAATTTTATTGGAATAATAACCACTATGCAGTATACAGTAGTGCACACATGATTCATAGCAAAATTGAGTAGTGTAGAAAATCTTATGGCCACCAACATGGTGTTGCAATGCCTCTCACGTCCCACTGAAGCACTTTAAAAATATGAGCATTTCTCATAAAAAAATTGATTGATTTAAATTTTCTGAAGATTTGATTTGGTCAAAAAGCCTGTGAATGTGCACTACATACATACACTGCATGCTTGGACTGTGAGGAGTATGTGTGGATGAGATATTTACTTCTCGCTAATACAGTATATCACAATGACATTATGGCTGTAACACCTTTGTTGCTATGGAGTCTGTCTGTTCAGCCACCTGAAAGAGCCTGGCCAAACAACATCTATGATTTTTCTTTAATGTGTTTTTTTCCCTGCACAGCAATTCCTTGCTGGATGCAAAACACTACAACAAAAGTACCTGAAAAGTCTGTCTTAAAAGAAAGAAAAAGAAACAAAGACACAAAGTAATGAAAAAGAAAACAGGAAAGAAAAAAGGAAGTGAAGAAGTAAAAGAAACGACAAGAATAGAATGTCAGGATAAAAGGATGACTAAACCCAACTCCTCGGAGGGTGAGAGCCAATCTGAAAAATGATTGGTTGACTTTCCCGAGGCAAAGCTCTCTTTGCTCACATCAATAAAACATAAACATGAATAAATGCACTGCTTTTGGCCTTCCAGGGTCCTTACTTAATTTCATGTAGGCTTATGCAACTGAGCAATGATATGCATGGAGAATTGTATTTACCTAGAAGGCTGAAAATAATTCTGGAAGCCATTTTGTGTTTGTTTGCTCCCAGTGTTTACATAAATGCAAGGCTGCACCATAAACTCTTAGAGTTTCGTGTTTAATGCTGTTTCATTTGTCTGGTTCTCACAGCGAAAGTCACACATCTGCTGTGCACATCGTGTGCTCATCCTACTGGTTTCAGCCTTTGCTTCCTATTGACTTGCGACACACACACACGCACAGCCTATCAATAATGCTGAAGATGTGGAACACGTAGTTTCAAATTATGTACTCTTGATGTATCCACTTAGGCACAAATCATCCAAATACTCATCTGCCTCAGTAGTCTGTTGGTCCCTGGGGTAGATCTTCACTGACCCAGTTCAATGGGTCAGCTTTTGTTAATGAGCCAATCACGCAAACACGTTGACAACAGTTAAGATGGAGCTTCTAACAGCAATTATGGCTTAGGTGCTCTGAGGCTTTTTATTAGTAAGTTTGCCATTTAGTCCTAATTTTAGAGGTTGTTATAGATCCTCATCTAAAGTCATGAGCATTTGATTAAATTGGATCCACGTGCAAAATGACTTGTCTATTCTTTGTTCACTCAATTAAATTTGTTGTGCTGGATATTTGAATCACTTTGGATAAGAATTAATTGCTTATAGTTTGACACAGATAAAATCAATTCCAGATTCAATTTACCTCGTGGTATTTATAATGGCCACTGACATAAAGTTGTTGTTAGTAAGAAAAAGAACTGAGACAAACGATCAACAGTTTGGCAGAGTTTTTCTCTCGTATCTATTTTTCAAAGCAGGCAATTAGGCCTAACATCACAGCCATTTAACTAAGTCTCTACTCCAAATTGATTCAGACTCCAGCGTTGGACCTCGCAGACATGGTGCATTTAGTTATGCAAATGCTTATCTCTCTGTGTGATTGGTTAATTAACCTGTAATGCAGATAGTCCCAGCATACACAGTGGCCGTTTGATGGCTAAATTGTGGGTCAATTAGGTTTTTAACATTTTCAAAGCAGACTTAGAGGCATGTCTTTGTTCCTCTGTGTCTTGTGTGGCTTTTCTCCGTTTAATGACTCGTTCCCTGGGTCCCTTAAGGTTAATGTCTTTAAACTCACTGTAATTGAGCTTTTGACCTAAGCCTTTCAGGCTTTTTAAAGAATTCGTCATATTATGTGATGTTTCTTCTCCCGATTGTTTCTTCTCTCTCCTTTCATGCCTTGCCCCAAACTGCCTACCCTTCCCCCTTTCTATCCTGAGTTACGAGCATCCCCATGGGAAGTCATTTATAATGCCATTCGAGTGACAATAATGCGTTTGCACACCATTTCACTCTGCCCTCTGTGCTTTGGCAGCCTTTTATGGGGTACATTTTTGTTTTCCCAGAAACACATCGTCCAGTCGTCTTCAGTGAACATGCAAAAGCATTTAGCCCAAACTGACACTGGACTTCTTCCAGTGAGTGAAATAAGTGACATAACATAATGTCTCCATCAACATTTGTTAGTGCCACTTCCCTTTCTAAAGCAAAATCAGTATAAACAAGGCAGAAGTCTACAAAAGAAAAAATGGAAATAGAACAGGTAGTGTGGTGAAGCAGCTGACTGAATTTCTTTTCATTGTTCACTGAACAATTATGTTCGGATTTAGCTGTCATGTAGGTATCATTCCACAAGAGATACATACACAACTTTTGACAGCCCACATGGATTATTTTTTTCAGATCCTGCCATCAATAGACTGACATCTCCTGACAACATGAGGATCACTTGTCATTGGGATAACATGCTGTGTGATGCTGATATTTATTAGTGAAGGGGTTTAGCAGACATGTTGTATTCATTCGATGTCATTAGGTGTAGACAGGTAATGTACTGAGTGCTGCTGAGGCATTTATGTAAAAGCTTTTTAGTGCGGACCCTGGCATGTAATTAAATGTGTCTGTTGCTGTTATGTTGTAGGTGATCCTCATCTTGACAAAGCTGTATGATTTCAACCTGGGGGCTGTTACTGAAAGCTCACTCTGGAGGTAAGATTGTTTTTAATCATTGATATTTTTCCTTTTTCATCTAGAAAGGTTTATAAAAATGCAAAAGCACAGTCCTAAAAACAATAAGAATAATATATTCATAGAGGGCACGGTATACTGTAAATAGGATTTATAGTGTTCTCTCTCGCTAGGGTATGAACAATCAACTTCCAGTGGAAGCCGATATGAAGTATGTTTTAATAAAGCAGTCTGAGGTAGTTCTGAATGAAGCATCCTCCTCTTTACTTCCTGAATTCCCACAAATATCACTGGGAATAATGCTTTTGTACTTTTAGCTAACACTGCAAAGTTTTAGAAAAGACCCAACTTGTTCTCTGTCCATCCACAAAGAAACATTTTGAAAGGCTACATTTGAAAGACAAACCGGAAAACTCACCTGAGGGATTCTTTGTTTGGATCTGTGGCTCTTTTCCTCTGACCTAGAAACTTCCTGATGGAGTTTTTGATTGATTGTCATCTGTAACCTTTTGTTTCAGAAGCAATTGACATGCAATTGCAACTGTATAGCCGTAGTAATTCCATTCAGTATGTATTGAGAGGTGAATTACAGTGCCCTGTCAGGTCATAAATAAAAATGGAATTCATTAAGGATTATACCATAGAACCCAATCCAGCCTCTGATATGCCTTTTTCTCACCTCTCTCATAGCCTGCAGAGAACTCATTTCATTCTGAAATACACGTGGAAAAAGAGACCATCAGTCTGCCAAGCATAGAGTTTCAAATTAATATCTGTTTCACCAGAGGCGCCTCTAAGATTTACACCCGACTTGACACGTTTTGAAATCTCATATTGTGTACAGGAGGTCTTCCATCATCAAGGTGTCTGCTTAACAATGGCACCATGAGTAAATTAGAGTGTACCTCAGGGGTGCATGGAGGCTTTTAGTATTGGTATTAGAAAAGCACTCATTTGAATGTTATGAAAAGAAACTGGAGTAAATGATTTCTGTGATAACACAATAAATGATTTATGACTACACCTCCAGGCCACTGTTGGTGGCAAAATGCATTGTGCAGATCAGTAAGTGACTTGCAGAAGCTAATCTAAACACGTATCAATTTTCTGTGTTTTGAGATGACCACTTTTTATGCTGAAGAAACTTCACAGCGTAATAAGATAATTTAATTTAGACTTTTTTTGACTGTGACTTCCGCTCACAATCAAAGACAGATATGCCAGCTGAAAGGAGTACTTAAGCATAAAGACAAATGTGTTTAGGGGTTAGTCTTTGAAAACAATGTCAACAGCAAATCGGACAGCTCAGATTAATGTGCAGACAATGATAGCAGACACTGAGTATCTATCCGATTATACAGTGAAATTACATTTGGAGGCACTCAGGTAGAACTAAGTGCATGGATTGGCTGTTTGTTGTGAGCAGGAATATGAGGGTTGGGATGACACATCTACCCTTGTCATGGGATACATAGACTTGTAAGGAATAGGCAGCTTCGTGATGAGCAAGTAGTTTTATGTGTTGACACAGACCTAAATCATTGTATTTCAACATAGGCCATTTAATTAACAAGGACCATGCAGTGACTACTATATTGTCATTTTATTTTTATCTTTGTATCTCCTTTTTCCAACATACTGTTTTTTTTGTATTTTCACCTTTATTTTGCTCATTTGTTTCTGTTACAACAAAGCTGACTTAGAATAACCTTTTGCCTGAAAAAAATAAATGCCGAACTCAACAAGATGAGACCTAATATGTAAATCCATTTAAAATACATTGTTTGTATTGCTCTGGAAAAGATGTGTTTAGATCCCTTCCTCACTACATGAACTTATACGGGCCTATTTAGACCTGTTGTTAAGATGCATCTTGGGCAATGTGTCCACAAATGGACATCACTAAATACAACTGTAAATTGTAAAAAGCCACCAAGAAAAATTGTGCGCCAACACTAAAACCACTTTGCAGAGGTGGGCTGGGGAGCATTTGACCACATCTCTTATGTAGTGTAAATACTAAGGGGCAGGGGTGGAGCTAGGCTCTGCACTGAGGAGGCAGAGCATTCTCAAGAGGCCATTCAAATGAAGTCATTTTGAAATTCATAAATGTAAAATAGCTTATATACCTTATCCTATTCCTAGCATAACAAAAAGTGTCACCTACTATTACTAATGGGGCAATCTACAACAAAGAAAAATATGTCTACAACACCAGGGGCAGTGACACAGATAGAAGCCGAGAGGCAGTAAACAAGTAATTAAACTGATTAACGTTCAGACTGACATTTTCATAACCGAAATTTTAGTTAACAAAATGCTTCACTTGCCCATGATGGGCAAGATGAAAAGTAAGACGTAAAAGGTGCACGGGACACTGACAGGACACATTGCGTTTGAATGTACCCAGTTTGTGTCTTCTCTCTATTTTGGTGCCTAAGAGTTTAAACTAAATTAAGAACACACGGACAAAGAGTGACAGTCTCAAAAGGCACACATACAATAACACATTTTGAGTGAGGTGGCTATTACTGCACTTGACCACAGCTGACTGATGTTTTCAGTACATCATGGTGTTTGTTAGACATATATTGTTGGTGTGTTATAAAAAATAAATAAAAGCAACTGCTAGGGTAGCCCCGGATAGGCAGAGGTCCTGGGAGGGCTGTTGTTTTATCCACTGTGGTTGCTCTTCTTATCTTAATGTGTTTTTGTGCATTCCTGTAAATATTGTTATTGGCAAATATAACTTTTTAAATTTATATTTTAATTAATTGCTAAAAAAACAAACAAACAGAAAAAAATCAGGACACAGGCGGTCTGCTGGGCACATGTGTGTACATATGTGTACAGCTGTAAATGGTGGCTTTTCACTTGTAATCAGATCGCCCAACATGCCAGGTCTTAATACCAGGTGTAAACAGTATCTATGAGCAATGCCTTTTTATTTGTTTACGATGTGTTTGTCACTGAGTGTTATGTTCATACCTGTGCTACTGTGCTAATTTGGTCCTACTACAAATTGTATTTAATGTATTTACACTACTACTGATAATTTTCCATGGCATACCTTAAATTCAGAAATTCATTTTTTACCCCTCAGGCAGACACAGGTTTCATTACATGTCAGTGGTGCATGAAAATCTGCTTGCAAAGACTTGAGACTTGCTCCACATGTGTAGTGAATGTTAAATGTGCATAATGTGTTAGTCAAATCTGTGCTAGAGCTAAATGGTGTTTTAGTCCTGAATAGGAAATGCTTAATGAATATGTCAACCTTTGTAATGCATAAAGCTACCAAATTTTAATAATGCTTCTCTTGACAGGAAATTTTCTTATGAGTTGTCATAAGAGACTGAGCTTCCTTGAATGCTGTGGCAATCATGGGTTTTCAAATTTAAATTCAAATTAACAGACTTTTCACAAAATGAATTGAATGCTTTTCTAAAGGAGTTATGTCATTTACTGCAGCCACTTCTTCATCGAGTAGACACAGGCAAATGTAATTATTTGCTTTAACATCATCCTTCTCTGAATCTTACAGTATTTCACCTATTCTTACTTCTGTATATGGTAGTGATACTGTATGTGTCTTGTCTCTTATGTTATTATACATGTGCTTTCTCGGACTAGTGTAATGTGTTGACAACTTTTCTCACTAGTGTAGGTCAACTTTTGAGACCTTTTCACAATTTTTCTTGTGGTCAAAAACTCCACCGGGTTCTTTTACCACTGATCAAGTACTATAATTAAATATACTTTTGAGGTACTTGTACTTTGGTGGACTCTTTAAATTGCACGTAAATTTTACTCCACTGTTATTCAGAGGGAAATATTATACTTTTTGCTCCACTATATTTATTTGACAGCTACTACTGCAGTTACTTTTTGCAGATGCAGATTTTTAATACAAATGGATAAAGTCAGAACGGCCTTTACCAGTTACTGTTTTGGTTCCACACCATGCCATTAGCTAATAAGCTATTAGACTTGAACATTTGTTATCAACAGCATCAACTTTAATATACATTTTTTCTTAGTGGAGTATACTTTTGTACTTCTAGAATTTTTCTGTACTTAAAGTGGAGTTTTTCTAGGCAAGTATTTGTACTTTTACTTGAGTATTAAATTCTACTACTGCTATCACTTCTACATTTCTGTAAAACAATCTTTGCACCTACTTGAAAGCTCTTTTTTTATTCAGTTTCCATCATGTACTGAAACATGTTTGTTGAATAAAGATCATCTACATGCCTGGCTTGGACATTTCTTGCAGGATTACAATAAAGTGTTCTTCAAGTGTAACAAAAACAAAACTAGCATATTAGCATAAAACTAGTCTCTTCATGTTGATTTTCATCCCTTAAAGCAAATGGCTACATGAATGACAAAAAAATCAATCTAAATGCCTCTGGTTTGCTTTGGATATGCAGCCACGTGAATAAATCATCTGCAGTTAATTGGCAAAAATATGTCAAACCACTAGTATAGTGCTTTACAATTTGTCTAGATCTTTAATACATTTTTTTTAATCAAATTTGGAACATGTTTTTGTTTGTGTCCAGATCCATTGATTACGGAAGCACCTACACCAAACTGAATGACAAAGTGGGTTCAAGGACAGTTTTGAGTTACTTGTACGTCTGTCCTACCAACAAACAGAAGGTCAGCATTTTCCTGTTGTTTATGTCTCTCTGTCTCATCTCTTACAAGGTTAGCCTTGACATCACATTATAGTTTCTTTAAAATTGCTGCCAAATGACAGTATCTCTGTCTGTCTCCCTCTTCTAATGCCGTACTTCTCGTCTGGCCCTCTGTACTTTAGATAATGATGCTTAGCGACCCAGAGGTAGAGAGCGCTGTTCTCATCAGTTCAGATGAAGGGGCAAGCTTTGAGAAGTATCCCATTAACTTCAACATCCTGAGCCTGCTCTTCCACCCCGCACAGGAAAACTGGATACTGGCTTACAGTCATGATAGCAAGGTAGCTTCTGAGTGAATCCACAATGAACCATTAAGTGGCAATATGATAATATATGAGGCTGAATGCATTTTTAAAAATGTTGTTTTTATGCGATTCTGCTGTGGACGTGATGATAGATGTGGTGCTGCTCATTAATAACATCTTTCTCCTAAAACTTGTTTGACGAAGATTGGCCTTATTTTATCTTGCAGCTGTACAGTTCAATGGATTTTGGGAGGAAATGGCAGCTTGTTCACGACAATGTGATGCCTGGCCGATTCTACTGGTATGATTTTGTGGATCCTATTTTTGAACCGCTTTTTACAGTGATTGATTGTAATTTGCGTAATGATAGTGTTCATGACCTCACGCTGCCAGAGGGATACAGTGACCTCTTATCAGAAACCAATCTCCCCCATGGCAGCCAGACATAAAACTGATTATCCATGTCACGTAGAGCTGGAAGGAATACTGTGCTTCTTTTTCCATAGCACAAAAATGACATGCTGTTTTTGTTGTAGCTGTCGTTGAGTAATCTTGACTGCTCAGGCACAAGGCAGTGAATATTGATGCAAGCCCTTTATCCCTGTTTGTCATGGTATGTGTCAAGCCCAAGTGTGTTTTTAGCCAGGAAATAAAGGACACTGGTTGGAGGACATCCTCTTCACAAGCATGAGCAGTAAGATATTTGATAAATAAGAAGAGCACAGTGGACACTTCAGCACTGAAAACAATATATTATTTGTGCTCTTGAGCACCATTCCTTTATGCATGTAATGTCAAATTGTTATTTTTTTTGAAATGGTGTTGAAATAACCAACAATTTCAGAACAACATGTATTTGTTATGTTTATGGGAATGGCTGATGTTTTGTTATCCCCTCCCCCGTCTTGTTTCTTCTCCTGACGCTTTGGTGAATTTAGATTAATTGCCGCTGGTGGTGCAGATTCCACACTGACTGATTTACAGGAGATAAAAAACATCATGTAATGCTTTTAAAGAATATCCATGTCCATCTACAGCAGTGATGCTCTACTTGGCCTGGCCTCCCCCTCTCTTTTCGTTCACATTTTTCCTTTCTTCCCCACCACCTTTTTCTATCCCTCTCTATTATCTTCTCCTCCCTCTTTCAAGGGCGGTAATGGGACTGGACAGAGAATCGGATGTGGTCCACATCGAGACGCGCATCGCAAAAGGCCGTGAGTGTTGCACTGTAGTGTGCCGCAGTAGCAAGACCCACAGGACCCCTTGCCTCTCATTTAGAGTGAGGTCACGGGCGAGATGAGACCCGTTCTGCTGTTCAGATTGGTCCCTGAAGTTGAGTAAAGCACAATAGGTGTCTCCTGACAAAAACGGAGAGTTTTAGTGGGTTGATGGATGTTTCTCTTCAGTAATCTATCCCTCGCGCCTCATAGGCAAACCTCGACTCCCCTGTTCTAAAGAGCATGGTATATTCTGTCGCACCAATTACAGGGTTTTCCTGCATTGGAAAAGATACTCATAGTCCTCCTGTGGAGAGAAAATCTAAATTAGCATACAAACTCTACTTGTGTTGGGCATATTGCATCCAGGACTTTTCTGTAATGTGACACACTGCACAGGCATTTGCTGTATTAGTTTTGAGTCTCAGCTAATGTGCATTGCAAAAAGCCATACTGCCTTGTACTACAGGTGGAGGATATTCTCTATTTTCTGTAAAATTACCCAAACTTCAGGACAGCAAGCATAGATTAAGCACATATAAATAATTGTAATTTACTCCTGATTGATTTCCCTTTGCCTTTTTCTAGGTGCTCTGTATGTGAAGTGCAGAGCCCAAAGATGCACAGAGGGCAACAGACAGTACCTCTTCCCTGGTCATGTAGACACCAACTCGCTGGTTGTGCAAGATGAATATGTTTTCACACAGGTTTGCTTAGTGATAGTTGATTAAACTAAACCAGTTGCCCTGTGATTTTTTTTATTTTTTTTATTTTGGTCTCTTCAGCATCCAGCTTATGCTTTTCCATCAAAATCCACGTAATGGCTTTTCCCAACACACCTGTTCCCCACTGGCCCAATGTGTGTTTTGATTATGTTTTGTCTCGTTCATGTCAAGGCACGCTCAATATTTGAGCTTCCTCACAGACATACACCGTGCCTGAAAAATGTGTTTTCTTGCTGAGAGCACGTGGCAAAGGAACTGTGAATAGACAGGTTGGTGTCCTTATTACCATTCACTCTGACTTTGACTCCAATTAGACAGCGGCAGTCAGGGTCATTATTAGAAATTTAATTTTCAGATGCCCTCTACTGTCATTGATTTTCACCCACAGCTAGGTAATTTTCTCTGTTTGTCAGCTTTAATGCATTTGGTCATCCTTGGTAGACTCCAGCTGAGTTTCAGAAAAAGAAATATTGAATGATAGTAGTTTTCCCGGGCTCTACACTCTTTCGTTTTGAATAAATATTGCTAAATGTTTGCTGTTCATTTTTAATTTATTTATCCAGAGATTTAATCTTTTGATATGACATGATGTTGCAGCAGCAATACTTTAGTGGCGACCTAGTTTCACTTTCAGCACTTAATCCACAGACTTGATTGGAACAGCTGCGAAGTAAGAATGAAAAAGTATGGGGGGGTGAAAAAAATATATCACAGCATGATTCAGAAATGGTGATTCAATAAAATGCCCAAATTGCATTTAGTTGAAATGAGATTGACCGTGGAGGCAGAGGCAGACATGAGGAAGATGCTGGTGAAAATGACTGGACACACACAGAGGCAGTGTCTGTGCCGAGCAGTGGTGGCACAGATGACTTTCTTGTGACTTTCGTTGCTTGGGGCAGTTGGATTTAACTTGACAAAGAGTAATGAGGTTATCGATTGGGCTACAACGAAATAAGCAGTCTTCAACACCTCCAAAGTCTCTTGGGAGAGAAGGCACAGCCAAGTGCAACATCCTCAAAAATGTGGCCTGGGAAAATGCAGCTCATTGATTTTCGATAGATTATTCCATTAGAGCCCTAATGTAGTGTGTTGGGGGACAAACACCATCCTTCTAGTTGATTAGAAAATAAGCAATCAAGTAGTGTTGCCCTGCCTGTAAGTGGATGGGAAAGTAGTAGTGCATTAAGATCTTCAAGACACACTGTAGATAAAGTCAACACAATGTTCAGTGCCTCTTAGCTTTAGACTAATTGACATAATGGTAATAATTTCTGTTGTGCTTGTAATTGTAGTTGGCTTTGGACACTGTGGAAAGCAAAGTCAAATTGCAAGCATTTTACTAAGTCAGTCATGCGTTGTGAATAGAAATGACTCGTTCAGGAAACGTTTTAGCTTCATGTCCTCGCTTCAGAAACGAGTAACAATAGGAGACACTGGCAAATTCTTTTACACAGTATGTCTTATAAACACCTCCCATCCCATTTGCCTTTTGCATGTTTTTGTCTGCACGGTCCTCTATGTAGGACAAAATCATACTCATCAGTCGAAATGGAGATGTACAAATAAAAATCACAGTCACAAGTGGAAGGTGAGGTAATGGTAAAATGTTTGTGTTTTTTAAAGAAGACAAAAGACAAAAATATGCCGAACAAGAAGTTAAAAGATGACAAAAAAATATTTCTTTATTGCAAAGGTAACCAAGTCAGGACGAGCCAGCTACTTTGTCTCCTACATGAGAGAATCCTTCAAACGGATGCAGTTACCTAAATATTGCCTACCAAAGGTAAGCAACAACAGCACCAAATAGCTGTCAAACAATAAAAGATGTTTCATGATAAAGGCGAATGATTAATGTTTTTGTATCGAATCACTTTCCTTTTGTAAATACAACTTTTTGAATACAACCGTTTAGTGAGAAAATGTGACACTTCATTAAAATCTTCTCAACAGTACGTGGCCACTCTGTTAAGTCTCTGCTTGCATTCTGTCATTCTCACCTGTTCTTTCTTTGCTTCTGTGTCCATCTCTCACCCACACCCTCCTACAGGACATGCATATCATCAGTACAGATGAGAAGCAGGTATTTGCTGCAGTCCAGGAATGGAATCAGAACAACACTTACAGTCTGTATATCTCAGACTCCCCCGGGGTCTACTTTACCCTTTCATTAGAGAATCTGAGAACCAGCAGAGGATCTGCCGGTAACCTACTGGTCGATTTTTATAAGGTGTGTAGTTACTACACTTTTATCCATAGGCTGCTCCTGTCATAGCACAGGTAGTTTCACTTGCTGTAGAAAACATATTTTATTCTATGCTATCATTATAATAAGTGTTGCATTTTTCCACTATTGAATAATCATTGTCGTTGTTTTTTTTAATATTAGGAAATTTTGGAAAATGACAACTATAATATTAGACATTTTTAAATTACTTGTTTTGTCTGGCATGCAGTCTAAAACTCAAAGATATTACTTTTGAAATAATTTAAAGGCAGAAAACCCTCAAACTTTCACTAATAAATGCTTTGCATATTTGCTTGGAAGTGACTTGATTACAGTGCTGGAAAGTAAGTAAAACTTACAGTACATGTAATTTGAGGTTATTTGACCATTTACAATGTATAAAATTCCACTCCACTACATTTAAGAGTTAGATTCTGTATTTTTTATTCCATTATATTTATGTTACAGTTACATTCAGTTAAGACTGTACACACAACAAACTAATCAGTTTATAAAATATGTTTATGCTATGGTGTACTCACTGGCCACTTTATCACGTGAACAATCTCTGCCATGAATTCTACTTTTACAAGCTTGTAATGGCTTAGTTTTTAAGTTCAAACTGTCAAAAGGATATAATACTACTATATGGTTATTATTGAGGTCGTAGTGAGTGATGGAGTCCTACTGGACTGCATTATATTAAGAGGTGGTTCTACTGTTTTGACCTCCCTATTTACATCAGCGAGGGGTCACTTGTAGAAACCTGTGTTTATACATAAGTAACATTTTCAAAGCAGTGCTTTTACATGTACCAGCATTAGTATACTGCAGTATTGCCTATTTTACTTGGGCTTGAATCAAATTGTTGCAAAGTTTTTGTTGATAATTTAGTGTCAGCATAATTTCAGCTTTAAATTAAATGAGTGATAGAGATGTCACTAAGACAAATAAAGTACTGTTAAAACATAAAGTAAGTACACTATATTTTAGACAGTATGCCAGAATATATGAAATTATAGTATTATTTCTGTTGTCCTTTTAGGTTGAGGGGATAAATGGCATGTATCTTGCCAACAAACTGGTGGATAATCACATCAAGACTTTTATCACATACAACAAGGGACAAACATGGGCCCTGCTGCCAGCTCCTGCCACTGATGTGGCTGGAAATAGCCTTCACTGCATTCTGGTGGGTCTGAGCCTTTGGGTAGGAATGAATGAATGCTCTTATTCATGCGAAATGAAGCTTATGACATACATCATTCATCAAATGTTTCAACCTCATCAGTTGTGCTTTGGATGTTCTTTGATTCAGAGCCGTGTTTGCACAGGGCCAGGTGCCAGCTTCAGCATCAGCTTACCTTTTTAGCCTCCTAAATGGCCAAGAAGACGCTTGGCTAGAATATTCCTATTATCTGTCTGTATCAGTCTATCGTCACGTTTAGTTTTAAGGGACCAGACTTTTCATTAACCTTTGTAATTTCAATTTAGTACTTGTAGTCACACTGGACTAATGAATGTTAAACTGCACTGAATTACATTTATGTGGCTGTGCTGTTATTCAGCAGGTATGAAACTAACCTGATTGAGCCAATATGCTCTTTAGCAACTGTTTGAAGTCATGTACATTGTTCAGTGAATAGCAGGCTACAGTCTTCCACTGTGTCATACAGATGACCATTATGTTCTTGTCTGCTTTCTAACCTCAGCTGTTTGAAAAGCCTTATTGATGTTTTTCATTGTGCTTTAGTCTGAGAGATAAGTGAAATGATTTGAATCAATTTTGCCAGTTTTATCAGTGCATCTTGGGGAATTTTAATTACATGCCTTGTTTGCGTTAGAATGAAACAATTCAAATGCCCTCCGTGTCCTCTCAGGCATTTTCTTTCTTTTGAGCAGAGAACATGAGAGGGACAAAGTATCTTTGTTTTATAATCGGCCTCTAAAAGTGCTAGCGCTTTTCTCTCAATGAGATGAATAGTTTGAAGGCAAAACTAATTATAATTGCCTCTGTTAAGATCTGTCTGATACATATTGTTTAACATGTGCTGTATTGGAATCCTTTTTGTTGACAGCCATTTTGTTCACTGCATCTTCATCTGGAGATGTCAGAGAATCCCTACACGTCTGGGCCCATCACCAGCAAGAAATCTGTACCAGGAATCATTGTGGCTACAGGTGAAGTTACCTAAAGACTTAAATATCTAATTGGTCAAAAATAACCCTGACAGAAGTGGTGAGAATACAGATAGTCTTTGTTCCTCTGATAGAAGTGCAAATGCAAAAATGCACAAAACTAATTACACATTTTTTTGTGTCATTTCAATCAGATACTGAAAATGTGACTCTTAGCGTAATTGTTTTCGGTGAGATGATTAGGTTACAGTCATTTATAAACGTGTCATCTGGTGGAGAATGAGGACATGCACAGATTCACAAAATAAAAATAATCTTATCAGGTGATTGTGCATATAGTTGTATTATGGAATCTTTGCTATGTAAATACACACTCAGTAAAATTATTCATGTTTTTGTACTTAGGGAATATCGGAACAGAGCTGTCCTCCACTAACCTTGGGATGTTTATAACATCTGATGCAGGAAATAGCTGGAGACAGGTGAGACCCATCTGTGTCTGCACACTGCATGTGTTTACCTTGAACATATGATGAATTCCTATTGAAACTGTGCTGTCATGACTATAGCAAATGGTGTTTATTTCATTGTGCATCAATGTAGATTTTTGATGAAGAGCACAACATTTGGTTTCTTGACAATGGAGGGGCTTTGCTGGCAGTTTTACATGCAGCAACGCCGATTCGACACTTATGGTAGGTGTAGCTACTTTTCAACATTAGCTGACGTCATAATTACTGTAGGTTGAAACTGTAGGTGTTGGAGTTGTTGAGGGGAAATTATGTGGGTAGAGTTATTCATTTTTTCAGGTTGGGGGGCTTGATTCAGCATATGATTACATTTGATGTTTTGAAATGGTGATGGGCCAAGTTTGCATGATTATTGTATCGGCACTGAGGCTTTAGAACTGTCAGAATCATTTCCAACAGAAGAGTCTGTTGCAGCTTTGTACTCTTGGTTGGATATGATGGTTTGAGTGCTTTTATGTAAATGAGAAGTAGAGCAGGGTGGAAATGAGACTGAGAATGCCCTCATATGTCCCTCATATTGTGGGAGCTTTGTAACACTATCTACTTTGATGTCCCTACACACTACAGCCCTGTCAAAAGTGATTAAGCTCTGGGAACGTTGATTCGAACCCCCCCAAATGTATTTCTAATGTTACAACCTGAATCACATCTTTCTTTTCTCTTGTTTTGTCACCTTTACAAATTTACCTGGGACAAAGCACATTTGTTCTGTTGTTCAGCCTATTGCTGAGATAATTTTTCACATTCAGGAGAAGCCAAGGTGCTTCATTTTTCAACCGTGGCAAAAGCTAAATGACCTGAAATCTTTTATCGTATTTCTTTGTGCCTTGTTTTTCACTGCTAAACTTGCGCGCTTGTGATGTTTAATGTTATACGCAGAGAGAAAACAATATATTTATCCCCTTGTAGATAGATACACATGGATAGACAGATGGTCATGCACTGACAGCTATTGTGTGCATGTGTGTGTGTGTGCATACACACACACATATATATATATCTACACTTTTGTTTTTCACCAGGATCAGTCTCGACGAGGGAAAGAAATGGGACCGTCACAGCTTCTCCTTAGCACCCCTGTATGTGGATGGAGTTTTGATGGAGCCGGAATCTGACAATCATATTATCACGTAAGCAGAGACACCCTAGTACAGCCTAGCAGGAAAAAACTGGCTTCTGTGTTGATTTAAGTAAAGAAAGGGCCACATGATTTTCCCCAAAAGACTAAAACTTTTCATCAAAGGGACTGTTCCCTTTTCTGTCACTACCATCAAATCAAAAACATGAATTTATGTATGTCAAGATTATGTCACTTGAAATTTGCATCTTGTTGAGTTGTCTTTCAGTTTCTTTGGACACTTCAGTCATCGGTCAGAGTGGCAGTTGATCAAGATTGACTACAAGGGCCTCTTTAACAGGAGGTGCATGGATGGAGATTATCAGACATGGCACCTACACAGCAAGGTAACAGAAATATTAAATTAATTATCATTATTGACTTACTGTCAACTTCAAGAGACGCATTTATGTCCATTGTCACTGCAAGCAGTTTCATTTGTTTAGCAAACTTAATGCTGTCTTGCTCTTATTTATCAGGTTTTGTTAGTCATAACCAAACTAGGTGATCTTTTTATTTGTTTGATAGGGAGAGCTGTGTGTCATGGGTGAGAAGCAGATCTACATGAAGCGCAGGCCAGGTAACCGTTGCATGCTGGCCCAGGACTATTCCAGGATATATTCTTCAGAGCCATGTCCCTGTACAGCCTATGATTTTGAATGGTAATTACTTATCTCAATTTTCCCATCTGGGATTAAACTATAACTTCTATTCTTTATTTCTTTCTTTACATGTGCACTCTCCTTTAAGTGTCTGATTCAATTGTACTTAATTAGGAGCTGCTTGTAGAGTTGTATAATCAAAAACACAAGTATCCGTTTGCAGAACTTCATATGCATTTAATATCCATCTTTCATATGTACTTGATAACCAATATGACTGCATTCATCAAATCTAATTATGGTTTTGAAATCGTATAAGGAAGTTAGTAACTTTTTATTGTGCTACTGTAATTAGCATAAAGTGGAATGACTTTATTACTCATCAGAATTCAATTAATAATGAATTGCTAAATGAATTTTAAATGTCTTTTATCCATCTGTCTAAAATTCTGTTTGATCCTACTTGTCTGACAATCATGTCTCTAGTTATGGTCTTAAAATACTCCATGAAGCACGAACTGCACTACAGAAGCTTGCAGAGGCTACATTATTTGAGCAACAGTGTTTATCATTTTATGAAGTGTCGTGTTTTTTTGGCAGTGATTATGGGTGGGAGCGCCAGGCGGATGGGAAGTGCTCCCCTGCTTTTTGGTTTAATCCAAATAGTGCAGCTAAAAGCTGCAGCACCAGCCAAAGCTTCCTTAACAGCACAGGGTAAGTGCCCCCCAATGTTCAATCCATCACAAAACAATATTATTCCATTCCATCTTGTTTGTCCTTTTGTCTAGAACACAAACAGAAAATAATACTTCACTTCACAATAGAGCTGAAAAAACTGTGCTCTAATGCCACAATACATAATAATGCTAAGCATATGTTAAGCATGCCTTGTGTTCAAACTTGAAAAGTGAAAAGGTTAAATATATGTTAGCAAAACCTGGTGGTTTTAAAGTTGTGGTATGTTGTGGAATTTTTTTTCTGTGTGGTCAGCACAGAAAAAAAATTCATGGTGGCCTTGATCGACAGGTTTTACACTGTTCATCGCAGCTTGGTGAATACAGAGGTGCACATGTGCAGAGTAAATATTAATAAAAATAACTAATAAGTAGTATTCTAAGGTCTTAGTATAATTGATGATGTCCAGTGTCACAAGTCTACTTTTTCATATTTCTGTACAAAACACTGGAGTATATTCAAAGTATATTTACATATACTTACTCATATACTCATATTCACAATACTGAACTGTATGTAATTTTTAATATTTCAAAGATATCGGAAGGTTTTGTCCAACAACTGTAAGGAGGGAGGGAGGAACGTCTACTCACCAAGGAGGCAGCCATGTCGGCCCAGACCCCCCCAAGGCCTCAGGCTGTCCACCAGTCAAGGAGAGTTCAGTGCAACAGTGGGAAGCAACGTTACCTTCATGATCTACCTTGAAAATGTAAGTCTTATCATGTAAAACTGTGCAGTAGCTAAGGTACTGGTGATTGTTTTAGAGAGTCTGTTCAAATAACATATCAGCATGCTTGACTTTGCTAATCAGCACAAAACACAAAGTACTATTGAAGCTGACCTGATGGTGCTTGATGTAAAGTTAATTTCATTCTGAGAGGGACATGAAAGTCTTCGAAACCAGGTGACAATGCTTAAATTCAGTTTATGTATGTAGTGTCAAATCACAACAAAATCATCTCAAAGCGTCTTACATAGTAAGGTCAAGACCTTACAGAATTAAATACAACAGTGGTTCTCAGTCCCAGTGTTTAAGTACCACAGCCCAGCTTGTTTTTCAACTGTCCCTGCCCTACCCACAGCTGATTACCTGGATCAGAGGGAGTGGGGGAATCAGGTTCTGATTGCAGGTTTCAGCTTTCAGGTTCTGATTAAACAATTTGAGACTGGCATGATTAAATTACATTATTTCATTATTATGGGCGATGCCAAACATAGGAATTAATAAAATCTGTGTTTTTTTGCAAAAATAAGACAAAATCTAAATGGTAAATTTAACTTTAACTTAAGTATAACAAAGTCAGTAGATAAACAGCAGGGATAAAATACTATATTCTTCGATACGTCTTATTCATGCTGTTCATTAGTGGTGCAGGTAACAAACAAACTCCACACAAATGCAGAACAGGTAGTCACTTTCATACTTGTACATATCTATTTAAATCACAGCCTTTTGTAATCCCACAGGGTGACATCTCAGATTGTGATTGAGATTACAAAAATCATGCAGCACTACTTCTGATTGGACAGAAGAGCAACAACAAACAGCAGACAAAACACTGGGCATGCAGGTAGAGGCTGTAACTGCACACTGGCAACATACAGCTCCAAGGCAGAGGATAAAATTAATGACATTCAATGCTGGCATACAAATTTATAGGTAGAGGAAATGGAGAGGAGCTAAGTGTATCAAGCAAGTCTTTAACGGCATAACTTGGTTCAAAAGGGAAATGGTTCAAATGAGTCAACTAAGCCAGCTCTGACTATAAGATTGATCAAAAAGGGATATTTTAAGTTCCAGTCTTGCAAGTGGAAAAGGTGTCTGACTCCCAGACCAGAATTGGTTCCACAGGAGAGGAGCTTGATGGCTAAAGGCTCTGCCTCCTATTCTACATTTAGAAACTGTAGAAACCACAAGTAGACCTGCTGTCTGAGAGCAATATGTTCTATTGTGATAATGAAGTTGTTATGAGGTCTTCAGAATGTGATGGAACTTGATCAATAAGTGCTTTGCATGTAAGAAGGATTTAAAATTATATTCTAGATTTTATAGGAAGCCAACAGAGATAAGCTAATGTAGGAGAAATATGATCTCTCTTGCTAATTTCAGTTAGAACTCCTGTTGCAGCATTTTGGATTAACCTGAGGCTTATAGAGGAGTTTCTGGGACATCCTATTAGTAGATAATTACAGTAGTCCAATCTGAAGTAACAAATGGACTAGTTTTTCACCATCACTTCAAGAATGGATGCTCCTAATTTCAGCAATATTTCCAGTGAAAGAAGGCACTTATAGAGATTTCTTTTATTTTCGAACCCAGAGGAAATATTCTGGTAAAAAATAATTTGTTTCTTTTCCTTCAGTCTTAATGATTTAAGTCTCTGTAGGCTGAAGCTGAGACATCTTTAAGTAGTCTAGTCCGGATGAGGTCTAAGAGACATGTTGATGACTTATATGAATTAATTGTTGAAATTAGCTCAAAAAGTAATTCTAGAGCTATTGTGTATGAGGATCCATCTTTATCAGTTACATGGAGGATATGACAAATTTTTATACTTACAATTCTTACAATTTTATTTGTAAAGAAAACCATGAAGTCATTGCTGTCGAGAGTCAAGGGAATACTAGCCTCAATAGAGCTATGACTCTTTGTCTTCCCGGCAGCAATGCTGAAAAGAAACCTGGAGTTGTTATTATTTTCCTCTGTTAATGATGAATAATATATGGGTCTAGCATCAGGGAGGGTTTTTTAATATATTATATATATCCACCTTTTACAATATCTGCTTTAAGCTATGGATTTGTAACACAGAGCCAGCTACAACAACAGTATTGGGTATTATACACGTTGAGGCTGCAGCATTATCAGCAAGATAATTAACTTGTAAAGGAGCAAGATTAGGATGGCTGCACCTTGTGTTAACACATGGCACTTAAGCAAAAGATGAACCATTGACCAATGTGACTCAAATAAATTTATTTGATGATCCCTTATCAGGTCATCTACTAAGAGTTCCATCCCATTGTTTTGTTTTTATTTTGTCCTGTAAGTAGTTTCAGTTTTATTAAGTATACATTTGGGAGCAGACTCTATGGGGTTATGGAGTTAGTGTAAGGAAACTGCAGAAAGCCATGTGAGACTGTGTCTTTGCATCCTGGGTTTAATTCAGGATTGTCATGGTTTAAGTTGTCTAATAAAATCAGCCAATTGGATGTGAGAGCTGCACCATTGAAAGTGGGATGTATTCCATTTCTCCAATCAACCCAGGGTTCCCACTTAAAGTCTTCTAGTTATCTATGTAGCCCACATTGTTTGCTGAACACCACCTAGACACCAATGGGTAAATGATGACATGGCTATATGTGTTTGGTCATAAAAACAATTTAATGATGCTTGCTGGATTTGGATGATTTTATCAGTTGGAAGATGGCACCAGATGGTAAACTGGTCTTTTTTGTTTAAACTCACTTTCATGACTTTGTTGACTTTGTAACTTTCTTTACTTTGCTGTTCTTTTCTCAGTTGAATTTCTGTCTCCTTCCATTCATATTCACCTACAAAGTGTTTGTGACACAGCTTATAGGACATCTCAGCCCAAACACTTTAGCAGTGGACTGTGGTTAATTCACTTGTGGTCTAATTGAAGTATCCTAACCTAAGCCGTGGTGACAGATGTCATGTCTTACTGTCTGTCCACAGGGAGACTCTCAGAGGACCAGCATCCAGCTAGACTTCGGGGATGGCATCAAGATCACATACTCTAACCTGAGCAGGACTGATGATGGCATCAAGCACATCTACAAAACGACAGGGATTTATAGAGTGACAGCTACTGCTGAAAACAACCAGGGATCTGACAGCAGCACACTTTTTTTGCATATCACCAGTATGTGAATAAGAAACATTACTCATTCCTCTGACAGTGCATATAGCAGAAACCTTTGTTATTTCATGGATAGTCACATTCCCACTGCTGAATTTTATTTCAGTCATGGCTGTGTTATTTTTCATGAAGTTAGCTTTGCAAAAGCACACTTCCAAAGATAAATTTACTTAAACTTTGATCTCAGTAATGGTCGGTGTTTGTTGAATTTGTGTGCGTGTATTTGCATGTGTGTCCATTTACTTGTATGTACACACATGCACCTGCATTTATGCATGGATGTGTCATTTCCACAGGTCCTGTGGAGCGTGTATATCTCTCCGCTCCTATTGTAGCCATCAGAGGAAAGGAGGCTAATCTGACCGCAGTGGTTTGGCCAAGTCACACCAGAACATTGACCTTCTTTTGGTGGTTTGACAACAGCTCCGAGGTGAGAAGGTTCTGCTCCTCCTCCCACTATTGTCCACACACACAAGTATAGTTATTAATAGGATGGGTGTTCACATTTTTTTATGATGTTGATTGTATAAACTGTAGCCTCTTAATACAGTATGTCAAAGGCTGTGTGTACAAAATATTCTATTGCTTTCAGAATTCAGATTCAGGTTTTTCTATGCAATTCTGTGTTTTTTCCATTGAAATGCAGCCCATTATAACCTTGGAAGGAAGCATCTCATACACATTTTACAGAGAGGGAAAAAACAAGGTCACAGTCCAGGTTGCTTCTGGGGGCACCGTAATACAGGATTCAAAAGTCATAACTGTTAAAGGTGAGTGGGAAGACGCTCTTCAAAGCTCTTTAATTGGTGAGGTGCAGGTTACATCAATATGCAGTGCACTAACTCTGGGAAAGTATGATGCCTCTTGGTCCAGGCAGCAAGCAGCCCATGTTGATGTCAACGTGGACTTATCTAATGAATAAAATGTCATGGTAACTGAACACAAAATCTTGAGGAGCAATTAACTTCAAGGCGCTTGTTGCCAAATGAAAAATGACAAAACCACACATCGGATTAATCAAAAAGGAAACCAAGAGTAGCATTTATATTCTAACAAACATCAATTCACCTTTTTCCAGAGTTCTTCAGGTCGCTGCTGTTGTCGTTCTCACCAGCACTTGACGAGCACAATCCTGACATCCCAGAATGGAGGGAGGACATAGGCCGTGTGGTGCGGACAGCTCTGTCACAGGTACATCAAGTCCCTATTGCTCTGAGGTCTTTCCTCGAGCCAACATTAGCCATCAGTGACTTTCAGGGTCATTATTCTTTTATACCTATGTGCAGTATTGATACAGCAGTCATGATGTTTTATGGTCTATGTGAGAAATTTGTTCTTTTTATAGTTTACCTATGACGCCAGTAACTAGACACAGATATCTAGTGTGAATGGATTGAAGGTGATGTCAGAATGCTTCCATGAGACACAGTTGGTTTGACAATTTTGACTATCTTAAGTTTAGTCGTAACAGCCCAAACTTTATACCTTTATACCTTTGCAATCCTGTCTCTTCAGGTGTCTGGGGTTCCTGAAGATCAGTTGCTGGTTTCTCTGTACCCTGGACTCCCAACTACTGCAGAACTCTTTATCCTGCCTGATGACCATACATCAAGCGAAAACAAGAGAAGTAGTGAGGAGGCTCTAGAGACGGTAAGAACCATGCAATCTAGACATATTGGGTCTGTGCTTTTTATTAAGAATAGCAGGTTCTCTTACTAATGAAATGACACAACATTTATATATGATATGATTAGGTATGAGAAGTATATGAAGGCTGTTGCCAAAATATGTCGACATACGTCGTTTTTGCCAAAAGCAAGATTATTTAGATTTAAATATGTCAAGCTAACCAGTTTTTCCTTTGCTGACCTATTCATTTAGGAAAGTACAAGCTATAATTGTCAATTATGATGTGTTTAGGTCATTATGATATTTAATGTTAGAGAAATGCAATTTTATTTTTTGCAGCATATGTAATGTTTCTATGCTTTTTTGTGTTTTTTGTGAAATACCTAAAACAGATATCAGATATTTTTGTCACTGCCCTGAACCAAGGCCTGATCCAGTTTGAGCTGAAAACTGATATCCGTATTATTGTGTACATGACTCAGCAAACTTTGGGTAAGTTGTTTGTAACTTCCGTCTATGCTTCCTGCACACGAAGATCAATGTAACTGTTACATTTAAAAACATTTTGCAGATGCATAAAAACAAGCATCTACAAACGCCTTGGGCTTAATTTATGCCGATTTAGTATGTCTGCACATCCATGGTGCATTTGTTCTTTCTGCTGATATGCAACAGATAAGCCACATGTGTTCCTTGGGATGATTTAACATTGAGTTCTACCCCAACACTGAAAAAATAAACAAAGACAACAGTATTGCATCAGTGAGATTTATGATATTGTATGTCACAGCGTTTGAATGTCCTTCACAGTGTGTCAGCTTTGCACTTGAAGCTGTGAGACAGTAGTTCTCAGTCGATCAATTACATGATTGACAAAGAAAGCGTTTGGTATGCGCTATGAAAATCGTGAGGGTCACCAGGTCGTTAGCATATCGCAAAACGTGTCGATCAACCCCTCTTGGCTTTACCCTTTTCATCTACCTACGGATCTGTCTTCATTTGTGTCTGCATACAAAGGTCTGGGTTGCCTTTAAAATGATCCCGAAAGGTCATAGACTTCATAGGCGTCTCTGTAAAGGAGAGAAGGATAGGCAGGGATGAGAAAATACTTTGAATACTGCATCTCAGCATTTTAAAGCCATGACTATGTATAAGTGACCTGTATGACTGGCCCCTGGGAGAAGCAGCGGACCTCCTAAGGATTCCTTCAAACATCCTGCGGGGATAACATCCAGAGAGAAGCTCTTCAAACTGCACCTGGCGTTGTTACATGACATGGAGTAATGAAAGTAATCTCCTAGAAATAATAGATGGCTTAGGAGAAGAAGAAAGGCTTCAACACATTTGTCTTGGTTAAAATGTGACACTTATTTGATGTGTTTGTCTTTCAGCACCTCTTGTGGATTCAAACTCCATCCACAGTGGGTCAGCCATGCTGATGCTGCTCTCTGTGGTATTTGTTGGTTTGGCTGCATTTTTCATCTACAAGTTTAAAAGGTGTGTTCAGACAGATAAGAAGGTAAATAAAATGATTGTGTTGAACACAGCTGTGCCTTTAAATCTACCTTTTTGTATTTTTCTTCTTGTCATTAGGAAAATTCCTTGGATCAGTGTTCAGACTGAGGACAGTCATGAGAAAGAACCTGAAGTGATCAGTACAGTTGGTCAGAATGACAACATGTCCAAGGTCAAGCTCAGTGAGTTTCCCTCTCCAAAAGAACTCATGGAAAAAGAACTGGAGGCCAGGAGCAGAGGTACATTTTCTACTACTACTGTTGCTACTATCACTGGAGCATGTTAATCAGTGATCGAAGGAGAACTACAGTAATAATTTTTTTGTTTTTAAAGTTTAAAACTCCCACAGATTCTAAAAGTTCTCACTGGATATCTGGCATTGACTCTTGTCCTCGTTATATGCTTGTTTAATAAAGTTCTATTACTGTTATCGAGCAGCATTTCATGTAGAGCTAATTGTGCTACGTTTTTATATTTTTGGGTTATTTCATTTTCTCTTTACTTACTCCAGCTACCATACAGTGTAGTTAAAAGTACATAATTCCTGAATTATTTCTTGGTAAAATATGTAATATGTATACATATATTATAAATACATATAAATCATAAGTCATATATATATAATATAAGTAGCATAAAATTTGCAACTGGATATATTTTATTATGTACAAAAGGATAAACTATATGTTGTTATGCAGTTGATTTTATACAAAGGCTAAATTATAAACTGAATGATTAATATTTATACACTACCCAGACACATTAATACATGATTTAATAGATAATAACTGTCACTGTAGGAGGCTGACACTCATTAACATTTTATTGCTCTAGAACACATCACTGAGGATCTGTTTTGAATAAATTGTAACTCCATTTTGTGTAAACACAAGATACAGTGAAGTTTGCGTGAAAGTTATTAAAATCTAGCACATACCCTGTTAGGTGATGGGATGTCTTTATCAATGCACTGTTTTGCATAATTGGCCACCACTGGCGTAACTGCAGCAGTTGTACAGTTACCAGATTTGAAGATGACAAGTTTGATTGGTAGGCCTGACATCCACTGTGATGTCTTTTAGATGAGAACCATTAAGTCCCTGCAGAGAGTGTGGATTATTTGACAAAAGTAGCATTGCAGTGCTTCTGACACAGACATGTGGGCTGCAGGGCTTTTTTCTGGTCACTCAGCACTTTGGCTATTCTTCATTTCTCAGCTGTTTCACCTTACCAAGTCCTCACTGAGCTGAAACAAATGAACTCCCTTTTTGTAGTTTTGGAAAAGTGTTTATGTACAAAAGGGCAGAGCAGCATGGGACTTTTGATTTGTGGCTCACTAGATTAAATTAATTTACAACCTGCTGTTTAAAGATTTGATTAATACTATGAAACTTGATTGATTCTCCTGCAGTCTGATTTCAGCTGAGATACAAATTTTCCAATAAGGCTTCAATACTTTTTAGTAACACAGTAAGATCTAATTCTGTCTTTTCCTACCAAATGGGCCAATCGCTGCATGTTCATCTTAATCAATGATTAATAGTAATTACAAATAAACAACAATAGCTCATATTTGTATTTCTGCTGTTTTTTCTCAATGTTGCATTGAACATACTGCAGCATGTAAATAAAACTGTATTTAAGACATACATAATAATAGTGAATTTTCCTTGTAAGGTAGCTATTGCTCCAGCCAATAGGAAACTTGCCCCTTATCAGAGTAATAAAAACATTAACCAGTTTTTACTAAATAGACGTCTGGGTTCACTGATTTTCATGTGTTGTCATTTTAGTCCAACTGGCTTTACAAGCTCTAATAGAAACATGAAAGGACAAAGTTAAATCACAGTCAGAATTCATTAAGGGTTAAAATGAAGATCCTTTGACAGATTAAAATAAAATTTTTATGTTAGTTTAGTTATGAATCTCAGTGTGATTTATGTTAATACAAATAGATTCTGAATGATTGCACTGACGGCTTAGATGAGCCTGTGATTCTTAATAACTAGACATTTGCAGCTGAGTTGAAATAAGAGTTAATTAAGCTGTAAAAGGTTTTTACTGTGCGATGCCTGTCATGAGGCAGGAGTATAAACTCATGATCCAACTTAAAGTAGGAAAAACAATCTCTTTGCTTAGCGTGAAGAATAACACATGTTTATCAAGTTGGTTATTCTCAAGTGATTGCCTAAAGTAATAACATCTGTACCAACTTATTTATTTAAATGCTTTTACTGTGATTAGTAAATGAGCAACTTCAAGTAAGAAAATAAAGAAGTTCACTATATCAACTTAAAAATTTCATCATGTGCTAAAATCAGGGAACTTGAGATAAGGAATTGTTTGCAGTTAGTGCAAAGCATGTTTCAGAAGGTGTGGTTGTGTACTGCAGCCATGTACAAGCTACTCTTAACCAACTCATTTAAAAAATGTCTTATTTAAAGTGTCTGTTGTAATGTTGTAATAAATGCAATAAAGAACCTTTATTGTTACTTTTAAAATATATTTTGTCCTTTCCCTCTTTAAATGATGACTACACACTACAGAAATTATACATTGTAGTTCTAATATATGCACCACATACATCTTTAAACTACTGACATGCAGTAGTTGAGAGATGTACCGTGCCACCTTTGATAACGTTTGCACATTGTGAACAAGCCCACTTGTCACAGTGATCACATCCTATCAGCTCTCCATCAACTACGCATCCCTGCTCCGATAGTCCAGCATCATTTGGTGAGACGACAGGGCACTTTACAACTAAAAAGCACTAGTGATTAATTTGTAATTAAATGTAAAAGCTTGTACAAATCATCTGATCTTTCTGTAAAAAGATTAGAGGAATCTTGATTAAACATTGACTTGTTTGGTTGATCTTAAAAGCAGCTATTAGTTCACCACCAAATCATTGTCATGTAGATAAAACCAAAATATCACAGATTGTAGCGACTTGTGATGTGACGTCAAAGCAGTTGACTCTTCCTGTAAATAGTTTGTGCTGTTGTTTGTTTGTATGTTTCCAGGTGTAATTGGAAGAAATATGGAGAAGATTGTTACAAGGGAATTTCCAAACTGTACTAATGTCTAAGACATGGACTATGTTACTGAGTAAGTACAGATTATTGTGTTATACTTGTGATAAAATTGTTTGCGTTATTGGCATCATTTTTATGTATGTGTTTTTTTCACGCTGATGTGTGATACAAAGTCATGTTCTTCACTCATGTGGACAGAGTATCTAGTTTACAGTACTTGATAAAGACCCATATACAGAGACAAACTCCTGGGCCTCTAGTTTGAGGGCAGTGAATTTGTGAAGTTTGATGATAGCAACAACTATACCTGCTGTCATTAGTATGACATTACTAATATAGGTACATTATGAATATTCAGCTGATACTGACATGACAAAGCCTGCCAAAAGGTTTCCACAGTGGACCACTGTAAGAAACATCACAGATATTGAAATGTCACTAAGAAAAGCATAAAGTCACAGGTTAGCACAAGAGAAAGAATGTGTATGTTTTACTCTAAATAAGTTTCATAAAGTCACTGTGAATTTACCACTGAAGGACACAAAATTATCATGAGTCATTTTGAGGATATTTAGGCCCTCAATGAATATTACGGTCATATTATGCACGGATTCAAATTATGAACTAATTTGATGTGTGGTAATAAAAATCTTATAGTACACATTGGTGATGTTTCCCTTTTAGCATAATATTTCCCTCTATCACACAAATTTAACTATCAGGCTATAAAGTTTTG
The DNA here is from genome assembly GCA_900302695.1 of Helostoma temminkii. Taxonomy (NCBI): domain Eukaryota; kingdom Metazoa; phylum Chordata; class Actinopteri; order Anabantiformes; family Helostomatidae; genus Helostoma; species Helostoma temminkii. The sequence continues at coordinate 147,258 of OMLM01004732.1, forward strand.
TCAAGTGTAACATTTTGTTTTGTTTTACTATTATGTTTATTTTCTTTATGCCCTGATTAAAAAACATAATCAAAAAACACTAAGTTGTTCGTTCAGACAGAACATGTTCTGCTCCTCTATGACAA
>OMLM01004732.1:147402-164415 GCA_900302695.1 Helostoma temminkii
GAATAAACAGGTAATTTAGGTGTAGCTATGATTTCAATATGACATGTTTACTTTAATCTACATATACATTAAAATTTACTGCCCCATAACTAGAAGTCTTTGAGTTGTAAATATAATTAATATTTATAAAATGTCTGAATTATAATGTCATAAATGCTTATAAGAAAGAACTGTGGTATATACAGTCATTAGTTTTGCTCTGTGAAATAAAATGGTGCTTTCTACGACTGTTTCTGAGGTGATGGCACACATTAAAATGTATGGATGTGAAGTGGAAACACTGATAACTTGTACATAGAAAAAGATGAAATGTAAATCTATACAGTACATACTTTATTGTAAAGTAAGGCCACTGAACAGGCAGTAGTATGTTTCCATGACCTTCAATCTCACAACAATTGTATGATCTCTTTTTTTATTTAATTTTTTACAGTAGCATGCCCTAATTATCAGTGATAAAAGACTTAAGACTATATTAGGGTGAGCAAGTACTGTGTGTGTATATATATACTGTATATATATGTCATGGTGATTTTAACGTTTACTTGACACATTAAACAGATTATTAAACACCTCGTCTAATAGTCTAGTTGTGCAATTGCCTAGAGTTGTGCATGATCTACAGTATGATACAGTTCCTTTTTGTCAGGTATACAAAATTGTCTTGTTTTAAACATATTTCTTACTGTGAACAAATTGCCATTTTGAAATTGTTCAAAATAAATGTATTTTTATATGGAATTATGTTTTTATTACATAGCACACACCTACAATATATGTTGCAATGACAAATGCACGATTGTAATATTCTTTTTTTTTTTAATAACAAAAAGATGCCAAGATGAACTATGGCTGTGAGTGAATGAGAAATGTTCAAGTTGTCATGACATAAAACTGAAAACAAATGCTGCTTTATTTCTACAACAGTGCTACAGTCTTATCTCAAACACAGGTGCCTTGTAGCAGCTGGTGTATCAGTTTCAGCATACCACTTTTAATGATACCACAGAGGCGCTGAAGTCGGCTTTAATGGGCAGAAGTGTTACAACACCCATGTGAAGATTCCCATCTGACACTGAGCTTCATTTTACTCCATCAGTCAGGTTGTCAGTTACAGATGGTTTCTACTTAATGGGAACAATTACTGAGGCTGTAGTCGGGTGATGAGAAACTAATGATTATGTAAAGAACTACTGGCATTAGCACAGTTTTTAATGTTTCCTCAAATGTAGAAAATTTCAATGGCAAGGAAAAATCTGCCTGATTGACTGAAATGGCTCCTCGCACACAAAAATGTAGCAACAGTCCCCTTGTTTGTCTGTTTTGCATTTTGTTTGCCACTTGAACAGATTTATATCACACACAAATCTTCATCACACAAAACAGCCATCAGCGCCCTGAGAGTCTTATTCCTGGCCCCGCTCTCAGTCTGAATTAACACCAAGGCCTTTCTGTAACTTCCCTGGGATGTTCAGCGGTGCACAATCAAATTGAACGGTGACAATCACTAATGGATGATTCGCTGCAGCCAGACACTGTAATGTAGCACTCAATGAAAGGAAACATGCTCATCAATTTCACACTGTGGCTAACACAATATTGCTGTGGGTTATTGTTGTGGGACATTTTTCATTCAAGGTGTTGCTCAGACTGGGAAAATCGTTCTTGATTGTCTGCGTGTATATATATGTGTGTGTGTGTCGATTTCCTGGAGAGGGGGTAATTAATTTGTTGCACAGTGGGAGACTCAAGGAACTAGCCCATTAGAATCTCTCCAGGCTACTTGGTACTTTTCATTGTCCTCCTGCGTGGCCCTATTGTATCATGCAAATGGCTACACAGAAACTTTGTGCATGCTAAGCAACACTTGTTAGAGACAACGCAGAAAAAGGAACAAATTTGACAAATTAAAAGTCCCTGTCCATCAAAAATACCAATTTGTGGCAGACTCACAGTCTACTAAGATGGAGTCTTAGTATTTACCCATAATGAAGTGTGTTGACTGACCACATCAAAGTTCAAATGCAACTAAAAGCTACATCAAAAATACAGTAAGCGTTCTGATTTTAGAAGTGAATTAGAAGAACCAATCATGCTGAATTATTGTTGCATTTCTGCTTTATTCCTCAACCACAGTTACTTCTGTAAGATCAAATGAAAACACAGTAACAACTCACTAAATAATCACATCACTAGCAATGAATGAGTTGTCTAGCCTCTTAAAAAATGGAAAATACTGCAGTTCACATTTCTAACATTTCATTTTTTCAGAATGAAAATGTATTTTAAGCATCTTGAAAGGAGAAAAAAACTTCATGCAAATATGTTTACAATCGTATTCACAGGCTGATTATTAAACAGCAAAAATTTTGTTAAATATCAAGAACAAAATAACACTCTGCTGATGATCGGTGCAGAGAAAGGCATTTGTCTGACGATGAGCACGAGTTTATTTATGCTTCGGGCTCAATTGGAGGATTGGAGGGAAGAAGTATGGACAAGCCTCTAGTCAATTTGTCGTTACTGAGATATGATGCTGACAACACTTAAAAAGAAAAGTTTGATGAAGAAGAACTTCAGTACTTATCCCAAAGAGACGGGAGCTGACCAAAGCTCTGTGCGTAGGCTGAGCCTTGTTGACAGGAGATACGTCTTCTCTATCTCTGTGTCCCTCGCAGCAAAGCAGATGAACAAATCAGCAGCCTTTTGTCTGCTGAGTCCTTGGGGGCAAACCTAGAACAGACTGCAGGCTCCTCTGCTTTACTGTAAACTGGGGAAATGCCAAGTGTAGATACTGGTACGACCATGTAAACAGTTCAGAATAAATAAAAGGTAGTAAAAAGAACATTTCAATTCATACCTGGTGTAGTTTCTGTGTTGTTGTACATGTTTTAAGAAGGCACAACAACCTTCACAGTGAGATCAGTTCAAAACAAAAACAACAACAAAAAAACATTTTGTAACTGTGTCAAGGAGTCTTTCGGCTTTATTGTGGTAAATTTAGAATCAAATAAATGTTGAATTAAAAACTAAGCCGTGGTACTTCTCACTGCTTTACAGTAAGTGTTCGCTGATGTTCTGTGGCTTTTTTTGTCAACACATTTAGCTCCCTTTATGCAATCCAAAATGTACAAGAAATGCTTCTGGCAGCAAATAAATATGAAGTCACTGAATTGTTTAACAGCAAACCTGACTTTAAAATGATTAAATATAAGATTGCTGCTGCAGTAATAATCCATATGCATTGGTTTTAAAGTAGGTTTCACACTTATGATGTTAACAGTTCCACTGAAATGATTTAAGCCTCTGAAACAAGAGGGATTTCTCAGTTTCTCATCAACTGTGTATACCTATCCACTTTAATCTCCTGTTTTTATTTTTTGTTATGACATATACAATATGTGGCGGTGAGTGGCAAAGAGACAGGCGTGATGGAATACACAGATCTGGAACTAGAAGCCCTCCTTCATCTCCACGATATTGCAAGCTTTCATTTGATGAGAATCTGGAGATAAGATTTACTGATTGTACAAAGCTTAATGAATCTGCTTCCGTCACTGTCTTACTCAGATAAGCTATTTCCACATAGTTAAACAAAGTAAACTTCACAAACACAAGCCCAAAGAACAAAAACAGGAGCCTATTTTTAGATATTGTACATCACTTCTGTCCTAATGTTTGATATTTTCATATTTAAGCAGATGCAGCTGTAACCAGCTGAGACAAATAACTTTAGCTTTTTCCATTATGGATGTACATTATTTACATAAAAAGATCAGTGTCCTTGAAAAAAATACAAGTATTTTCAGTCAAAAATTGTCCCTTTTCAAGAAGCACGTATAAATCTGTACAGTCTCCTCAGAGGGATTAGGCAGCACAGTGTGAACTGGTCCATCCATGCATGGGTAGCAAAACACTCGAGACCATTCATTGTGACCGTGGTTTCATAGCTTGCTGGAAGTAACTGCCAAAGAAGATGTATTGCTTTCGAGTCGGTCATAGACTCTCAACATTAAAACACATGGGGCGCTTCATCAGAGAGCTTGATGTCTGTGTGAGATGGCAGGTAGCCTGGCAAGGGAGAAAAGAGCAGAGAAACAGAAGGAGTTTTATGTAGCTATTTGCATACGAGTGTATTTTTGCAGGCAAACACATTCATCTTGGATGGGTCGATAGTTTAGCTATGGTTAGCGGTAAATCAACTGGAACCTCATAGATATTTCTTGATGAAAATGCTTTCACCACTCTGCTACTTTCCTGATGCACTAATTATTTTATTGGGTCAAATAATTCACCAAGACATTCTCATCACTTTAGCTCACACTTGTCTGTGCTTCACTTACGCGTACCTGTGAATACTAATACACCGCATAGCAAATATATGTACAGCATATACTGTAATAACTATTCCTTGCAGCCCTTATGATAATACACATCAGCATCAGCACTTAATAAATGAATATCAAGTATCTCTTCCGTGTCAGAGTGCTTCAACTTACGACCAGTTTTGTTATTGCAGTTTTTAATATAGTGTCTCACGGAGGACGGGTCATAACTTTCTTTGCTGTACAAAAGGGTAAATTCGCTTAACTCTTGTAGTATCTTACTTTGTGATTTTTGTTGTACTTACTTATGTGTCCTTATGGTGGTTATAAACAGTTCAGTCACCTTTTAAGTCAAACTGCCCTGCACACAGTCCCTGAAAGGATGTGAAGGTCACAGTTCTAATGTGGTACTGACAAATACAGTACAAGCAAATCGAGCACCCAGTGTGGCTTATTCACAGTAATGATGTGGTTGATAGTTACAGTAGATATATTTTTTCCATGCTAAATAGTTGGCCCAGTTCCACCTAGGAGTTTGTAAATTTTGTGAAAAGTATATTTTCCAGCAAAGTAAACACAAAACAGAAAAACTGTTATAGCATTATGTGTACTTACCACTGTATGGTTTAATATAGCAAACTCTCAGTTGGCAGTTTATTAGCTGCATCTAGCTAAAAGTAATGCAACAGTCCAACAGCAAATTGTCTTTTCACGAATAGGATAATGATCAGTTTTTATTGGAACTGTTTAAAGAGGTGCTGATTCAACTGTCTGGTTATTTGGAAGGATATGGTTTGTAGAGTTATTGCACAGTACCTGTCAAAAGTTTTGATACACATGTGAATTAACTTGTTTGTCAAGAAAAGATACACATTTTCAGCTGTGGAACAATAAAAAGGGTTTTCTAATGTTAGCTGTCAGTTATCCATTTAAATTAGTGAACTTGCATTAGCATAAACACGCGGCCTGTCCAGGGTGTACTTCGCCTCTCACCCGTATGACAGCTGGGATAGGCTCCGGCACATCCACGACCCTCAGGGGGACTAAGTGGTTCAGAAGATGGATGGATGGATAGATAATGAACATGCTATTGAACATGCTAACATGCTATGGCCTTCTAATCACTAATGTTTAGTGATTAGAAGGCCTCTGTATGTTGAATATTACTTTAAAAAACAGCTGTTTCCAGCTATAATACTTAAATGTCAATAATATTTATAATATTAACAATGTCTACATTGTGTTTCTTATCAATCAGATGTTATAAAATCTGCTTTTCTTTTATTTCTGTGTGTCCAAACCTTTAACTGGTAGTGTACATGAGATGCCTCTGCGTTGATTGTGTTGATACCCTACTGTTAAAGATAGAAAAACTCATAATGCTCACTGAAATAAAGTTAAGCTGACAAAAGTAATAATAATTTTGAAAATGTACTGAAAATGAACAAATTAAATCAGAAATAACTTTGGAAATTGTGGTTTAACAGAGGATTTAAAAAAATAAACTAATGAAATTGGGTTGGACAAAAATGATGGTACCTCCAACTTCATATTTTGTTGTCCAGCTGTCTCAGGTTTGAAGGGTGCCTTGCCCAGTCTGCATGTTTCACAGACGTTCAAAAAGATTTATATCAAGGCTCATAGAAGAACATTTCAGAATAGTTCTTAGCCATTCTTGGGTGTTTTTAGCTGTGTGTTTTGGGTCATTATCCTGTTGGAGAACCCATGAACTGTGACTGAGACCAAGCTTCTGACACTAGGCAGCACATTATGGTCCAGAATGCCTTGATAGTCTTGAGATTCCATTGTACCCTGCACAGATTCAAGACAATATGTGCCAGATGCAGCAAAGCAGCCCCACAACATAACCAAGCCTCCTCCATGTTTCACAGTAGGTACGTTTGGGTCTGTCAACATAGAGCTGATGTGACTTGTTAAAACGTTTGTTTCGTCTCATCTGTCCAAAGGACCTTCTCCCAGAAGCCTTGTGACTTGTCAGTATGCAAGTGGAGTCAGTGTACAGTGGAGTCCTCTTCAGTTGTCTTCCATGAAGTCCACTTTGGCACAAACAGCGACAGATGGTATAATCTGACGCTGGTGTATATTGACCTTGGAGTTCACCTCTAATCTCTTTGGAAGTTGTTCTGGTTACCATTTGCATTATCCATCTCTTCAATTTGTCATGGAATTTTCAACATCAAGCTGCTTGGAGATGGTCTTACATCCTTTACGTTTATGTTTGTCTATAACTTTCTTTCTAATCTCCTGAGACAACTCTCTTCTTATCTTTCTGTGGTCCATGCTCAGTGCGGTACACTTCATGATGCAACAACATAGTTACTACTTTTCACCCAGAAAATCAGGCAGACTGACTGATTACAAGTTTGAAGACACCCGAGATGTTAATTACATGACAGTCTTTAGTTTAACATGTCCATACATATACTGGTAGGTCAGTCAGCTCTTAACCCGAGAGTTGGTGGGTTCGATTCCCAGTCTTGGCTATATGCTGAGGTGTCCTTGGACAAGACACCGAAACCCTGTAGTAGTGCAGTTCTATACATGCAGCTGTCCAAACAACAATTTCCCCAAGGGGATCAATAAAGTATCAATTATTATTGTGAAATTATTTTCAATCCTAGGAGTACCCTCATTTTTGCCCAAGCCAGTTTCATAAGTTTGTATTTATTAAATGAACCACAGTTTAAGATTTTCATTAGTTCATTTTACGTAGACTTTTATTTATTATTACTTTCAGTTAGTTTCACGTTATTTCAGTGACAATTGTGAATGTTTCTTTCTTTAACTTTAATGAGATACTTAAAGTGAACTAAACTGTTCAGCATGTTTTGTGAATTGCCCAGAGAAGAAACTCTTCCAGGAAAAAGATACAGTACTGGTGTTGAAATTTCAAAATGTGACTGTGAACTGATTTTCTATTCACTACCAGTGAGTTGGTGTAGCATAAATCTCAGAGACAGATCTCTCAAAACCTGGGTGAATCACTACCACATGATAATAGTAAATACGAATATTTGTGACATTTAAGTAAACTGAACCTTTAGGTAATTCTGCAATTTTTATGACCAGTGAATGCACATTGTGGTCACTTAGGAATGTGCCCCTTTTGTTGCTTTGAAAAATTCATAGTTTTTACGGGTGAATATAACTCTGAATATGTGGATAGAACTAAATAACAAACCTTAATTGTAAGAATATGAAAATAACAACATGCACCAATGAATTTGTATTGTTGAGGAATGACTCCAGCTTTAAGGACAATATAGACACATTAATACCTCTGCTTTTTGAGTCCAGCTGTACATCCACACAATCCAGTGAGGTCAGCTTGTCCCCCTCAGGATTTGGGACGGCTATGGAGGTCACCGTCGGGATGACCTCTTGTTCTTTGTCTGGCTGCTCCGCTGTGTATGTGTTGATGCCTGGAATTTTTCTGAAGGTTGTGCAGAGGAAAAAAGAAATAAGATTTTTTTTTAAGTTAAGTTAATGGAGAACTGTCATCAAGTCTGTTTCGCTAATGCTTTCACTAGGCATAATGTGTCACACACTATTTTTAACTGTTAAGGATGGGAGAGGATTGCTTGAAAGCTGGAAACTAGGGCATTTTGCATTCCACTGGGCATTGCTCTCTCACTTTGATATTGTTCACCTCAGTTTTCAATCAATTTTTCATTCCCCTCAGATGCACCCCCGTTTCTGCTTAAAACTAACATCTCGCATTTCTAATTTCACATTCTCCCCTTGTGATTTTGTGCTGCAGCTGGTACAGTGGTATTTGAGGAAGTCTTAGTCAACTGCAAGTTGATTTCTTAATGTAGTAATTATGATTCTGAAAGTTAAAGTTAAGTAATGTTTAACTTTATAATGAGTACAATTCTACAAACCCCAGAAAGAGGTAAACTATTCCCCTGCGATTGGCACTGGGATTACCTGCAGCAGAGGATGCTATTTACTGTATGTCCCTCACTGTATAATATATGTTGTCTCAGGACTTATCTCCTCAACCTTTCCTGCCATTCTGCGGAGTATGCCTCACCTTGAATGGCTGTGTTTAGCATTTCCGAAAGGTCAACCCTCACATTGTCAGATAGATGAATATTGATAACTGTAGGACTCTGACACCCATTCAGCACTCTGGGAGAATTGATTAGACTGTCATTCCCTGTAATATTCTGCAGATTGAGACAGAGGGGAATTGTCTTATTCCTGAAGCTATTATTGTGTTGCGGACGTCCATAACACAGAGATATATGGAGTATGAATACTTGTAAAAAGTTTTAGGAGTTCAGCAGTGTGGTGCTTGCTTGTAGATAATGGGCAGACTCTAAATGGGGCCGTTATGCAAACACACACACACAAACAAAACAACAGCCACATCCATCTTGTTATACTGTATATATTTGTAATGATATGAGTGTGAAAATCAGAGGATTAATTTCCACACATTCTAACTAACAAATCTTCCTGACAGATTGTGCTGACCGAGATGTGTTTGTAGATTGAACATATTATATTTAGTGTACTCTACCTTTTAAACTTATATATTACAAAGACAGCCAAGCCCATCAGTACGACTGACACGAGCATGATGACTGCAGTGCTGCTGTGGCCACCATCACTGCTGTCCACAAGTGGGGCTTTAGAGGAGAAATAATAAAAGACAAAATGGGAACATATTCAGGCCAAATGAACAGGTTTTTATTATTTATGACTAGATATTACATAACATTCTTAACAATGGATAATCCACAGCTGTCTTGTTTTACAGAGGAAAATTAGCAAATTATGACTGAGAGCTAACGTCAGGTAGATGCTTTATCTTTTTCTTCACCTTAAACATTATCTCACCAGGATCATCCATTCACTACCAACAGGTAGGTACTAGGTACTGTACATACAGTACATTACATGATTACATTACATACCTACGGTTCACACTGGAAGAACTCTACAAAGTCTGGATTCAAATAAAAGACAACCACCTGAAATGCATCTCATATCCCTAAAATGGATTGGACTCAGGTAGGTGCACAGCACACGCAGCACACTCACCCGGAGACAGCCGTGTGGCATACACGTTCACTTGCACCTCTGGTCTGAGTGTGAACTGGATGAGGTCTTGGTTCAGAGCACTTAGCAGAACCTGAGAAAGCTATAAGGTAGGGTGACAGAGCAGGCAGAGCAGAGAAGATTCTGTTAGTGGCAGCTGCACAGCAATATTCCACAGTCATCAATATTTCAACCGCAGTCATTTCATCCAACAGCCTGAATTATGAATCAGAACTTTTGCTTCCTTCTAAAGAGAAGCAAATGTTGATTTGACACATGGAAAACCTGCTGCACTGAAACCCGACAAGCTTTTAATGGCAATGGAAACCCTATCAGGTAAAAGGGCGGTCTGCTTATGGTGTGACATTTAAAAAAAATGAATCGTTTGCTGTTTCTATCACAACAGAGAATGTCTCAAGAAAGCGCGATTAACTGACTTCAGTGGGAGTTCAGTGAGGCAAAGCTATTGGAAATCAAAGTATGTTCTAATATCATAAAATTGCAGTTTTAATTTTTCTCCTTGAAGTGCCTCAAGTTCCTCTGTTTTTCACACCTAGATGAAGCAGTCATTTAACAAGAGACCAAAATGCTTTCCCAGAGCCCATCTGAGTCCTTAGCCATGCCTCACTAATTCCATCTCGCTCTTTCTAAAATCTTTCCACTGGTTAAAATTAGACTGCTCTACACAGTATGAATAATTACTTTTTGTTCTAGTGGCATATCAGGGTCAGTAAATCTATTACACATTTTAATAAGCTGCACCACACATACAATCACCACATGCACGTGTGTATGTGTGAGCACACGCTCAGTTAGCGCTTCCACGTTACAAGTCATTCACTGGAGATGAGGACAGTGAACTGAAGATTTATTACCCTATTGTCTGTGAGGTTCTGCCAGGTAATCAGACAGGCTTTAGATAAATACATCCCTTTAATTCCCAGTCCAGGCTGCCTGCCCCAGTTTGTCTCCTTTCCCACTGTTGCCAATTATATGATGCATCAATGTAATTAAATACCTATTAGCTTAGTTCAAGACAGACTGTGAGCCAGCAGAATTATGTTTACTTGTTATACATTGAGGTCCCATCCGTTATGATGAATAAATGAGCTTTCCTAGCTAGTGCTTCAAAAACTGTTTTGTTTACACATCCAACAGCTCAAAAAATCAATTCTTAAAGATTAGATTAAAGCATTAAAATATGTTTAAGCTTTATAAAATAATAACAGCAATAAAGCAAGGTAGATTGAAATTGTTTGATTTTCCAATTACTATTTAAATGTTTATTTAAGTCTTTAAACTTTTTAAATGGTGGTATTGACTCTGAGATGTGCACCAACAGGTTTTGCATTATTTCAGTGCCTATAGATGGACAGACATTGCCCCCTAGTGTTGACATTCTGCATTACTGTTTAGGTGGGACTAAAATACACAGTGTGTGGGAACATTAAATCATTTAGCACTTAAGCAATAAAGACACAGAATCTCATTGAAAAGCACTTAAGCGTCTGTGAAACAATGAGTGCAATCAGGGGAAAAACATGCTTCTTTTTGCTTGGTGGAAAAGAAACAAACCCAAATTAACAATTGACAATTGTTTTCCATGATTGAACCATTACAAAATACCTGAGATACAGTTCTGTGATTGAATGATTCTGCAGGAAATCAATGGGAATACTCAGTCTGGACACTAAATCAGGGGGACGTTTTGTGTAGTTATATAAGATTAACTGCATCAGACGTATCTGTGTGCTAACAATGAGGCTATTGAAAAGATATTCTTCTTATTCTCTGTATTTTCACTTAATGGGCCACACTAGAGTTTCTGCATCTTTTACCCCAATTACTACAAAAATGTACAGTCTTCATTACTGCTGACCTTTTCCAAGAAATAACATAGCATTTCCCTACCTACCAAGCAGCCAGTGGTGTCTATTCATTTTCCTATGCTATGAAAATATATTTGCAGAGACTTTAAACTTTAGCTGACTTTGGTAATCCATCACAATGAGCATCATGTCTGCATTTATTTTTGTCAAAGTTATCCTTATTGTTGCGTGGCGATGGAGTGCAGCTTTTCCAAATAAAGCTGCACTTAAAACTATGTTACCATGCAATGATAATGTAACTTTGACAAAAATAAATGCAGACATGATGCTCATTGTGATGTATTGCCTCACCCAAACCCCAAGTTTTAAGACTCTGCAAGTTCATTTTGATACCAGGCTGCAATGAATGGAAACCAATTGCTACAAGGAAGGCAAGGGAATGACTCAAATTAATCAACTAAGACCTGGAAATAATCCATCACAGTGCAAACTACATTTCACTTTTGTATAAATAAATGTATTCAGAGAGAGAGAGAAAACTTGGTAACCATCTTTTAAAGTACATATGTGAATATCTGTTCAAGTACAAGTATCAGCTCACTGTATACTGATACTGAAACAGTGTGATTATGATGCAACCTTTTCTTTGAAACATCTCTCAAATTGATGCCACCTTGAAAAAAAAACTCTTCAGAGACTACTTTAGTGAAGAAAAAACATGTACTGTAATATCAGCTCCAAATATGACTCAACTGGTCATATCAAGTGGAAAAGGGAGAAATGATCACACAGAAAGATAAGGATGATTGGTGAAATATATGGGGAAGAAAAAAAAAGAATTTGTCTCTTAAATATTTCATTTTGGCAAGAGATTGGAAAATATATGATAAAATATTTGATCCTCTGTTACACTATACGTGTGCCAGGATGACATCCTGGATAAACTCATGGCACAGAACAGTTTTGGCTGGAAGCTTTAAAGCTATCGCACACTTGGCTGCAGCAAAAAACAAAGAACATGTCCAACACAACTGTCAATGAAATTAACTGCCAGGACAAGCTGACCTTTATCTTATGACTACCATATGAATAATATGTAAAGCACTAGAAAAATGACTCTATATACATGTATATACAGTGTATGTGTGCTTTTAATAAGCAATCTATAACGTACTGAATGTCACACAAAAGCTGTCACATTTCTGTTGTATTCATGTTGATCTATTCTTTTAGCTTAAAAAGCAAAACAAGATGTGACCTTCTGGTGAAAGAAAGGACCAAACATCATTACATATGTTTTCATATTAACACAATGATATAGCTTACACAGGCATTGAGTTGTATGGCACTCTAAAGTAAAGCTCAGATTCTCCAGGGACCTTTTCTCTAGAGACTGTCTCTTGACTTCCTTAGCTTATTTTTCTGCAGCTTTAATTATAAAAAGAAAACAACATTGAACTAAGCATCTGCCAGGGGCCATTAAAATGATGCAACAAGATGATACCTGATCCAGGTGCGCCCACTTTTCATCCATGGCTGCGTTTCTTGACCTCCTCTCAGGCACAATAAAAATCTCTGCTGTGGTTGGTAAACCTGGAAGTACTGTGACCAAGAGCTGATCCTCACTGATTCCTGTGACCTTTAATGAAAACAACAAAATCTCATTAAAAGGGTTTTTGAATAACGCAGTTTGTGGCCATATCCCTCTTTGGCCCTAAAATATGATCACAGGGCTTGTATATACTAATGAGTCAATAATGTTGGCTTTCTGCTTCATACATAATTTGTCTAAGTACCAGTCACTGTCAAGATATAATGTATGGATCAGCTGAAACATGTAAGTTCAGTCTGACAGGCTTTGGTAAAGGCCAGGGCTTTTAGTGCATTTATGCCGTAACCAGAGGTCTGCTGTCAGTTTCCTAGTGTAAACCATGGTAATATCTGACAAGACAGAAGGTCAGAGTGAATGTTTCATACTGAGGGCTACTGTAGGATATATATAGAGTTCGGTTTCCAGGTCTTTTACATAACCTGCTGCTTTTTTGACATGTCCACTGTGTCTGTGAGGGAAAGCCAAATACACTTAATCAGTGCCTTTCCTTACTTAAGGTTTTTGTGTGCTTTCAAAGCAATGGCATTTAGCTCCTTAGAGAGCAAATGGCAACTGTCATATCAGTGTTTTAACTGCCCTTTAGTGTTTTGACAAGGTCAGTTGAAAGCTAGTGCTGGTAATAATGATTTTGGGTGATGTGACTTGTCAGTGTGTAAAGGCTAACAACTAATTACGCAGCAAGTGAGGTTAAAGTCACTGCAAGTGGTGGAGTGCAACACTTAACACAACACCACATGTCTACATTACAAATGCACCATAGCCCAGAATGGAAATGTTGTTGGCTCACTACACAGAGACTTGAGTTTTCTTTCGCAGATAGTGCTAATAATAAAGCTGCTAATTGCCTGAATGTGAAGGTCTTCCGGAGTTAAGTTCACTTCTGATTATGCTAGGGTCATTATAACACCAGCTAGCAGCCAAAGAACTGACCTGAACCATGCTATTCTTCACCACTCTGCCAACGTCCTCTCTCCACTCAGACACCCCAGGGTTCAGCTCATCCAGATTAGACGAAAAGGCCAAAACATGTGACCGGAAATAATCTGAAATTGTCAAAAGTCATGCACTCATTTTAATTTCATCATATGGGATCCTTTTTTACAATAATACACTCCATTTAACCAATAACCCTACTTTTTTAATGTATTTTTTAGGGTAATTGTAAAAGCAAAATAGTTCTTAAAAAGAAATGAAAGGGTCATTCTTGACTAGTGGAAATAGCAGCTTGACAAAACAATAAAAAATTATTCTAACATCCATTTACTGAAACTTGCAGCTAAATCTTATGACATTCATCTTTGGCTGGTGTTTACTCCATCTTTGAGTAGAAACCTGGGTCACAATCTCACATCACTATAAACACAGCACACGCTATCACTTGTATAACACTATGGAACTAAACCATTTCCAATGTGACTGAGCAAACTCAATTTGCTGATAAAAGGGAAAAGACATGACTGAAAGCCCTGTTTTTGTCAAAATGTTTCTGAGGTTTCAAAACATTCACATTCGCAATTAACTTACAAAACAAGACATAAAGGATTTAACTGCATTATATTAATGGGCTGTGTGTTGAAAACAATAAAAATATACATTACATATATATATAGTTATAATAAATAGTTCACCATAAACTGCCACTGTCATATGGTCCTGATGGACAGTGTTGCCAACAGAAGCTTGAACAGTGACACTGTGACTTCCCTCCTTGGAGAAAGTGAAGGCTATTGTGCCATCCAGGGTCACTAAAGGCTAAAAGGCAGAGACAGAGAGAGGGATGTACTGTGACTTGAATTCAGTAAATAGGGAGCATGGTAGAGAATAGGAAAGTGAGGCTCACCTCTGTTTTGTTATCAAACCACCAGTAATAGGTGACTGTTCCCACATTGCTGGGCTGTAACACTGTTGTGAGGTTTACTGCTTTGTTCTTGACAACCACAGAGGGAGCCAAAAGCTGGACTTGTTCAAGCTGACCTTTACAGAGACAACACAAAATACCCTTTGTTAAGGTGTGTGAAAATATGGCAAAATATACAGCTTCTGTGATGTTGAAAACAGGGGCCACATATTTAGCCGCATTTTGGTACAATGACTGTCTGGAGCACACTAACCATACAGCTAGACTGTGGAGAATAATTGCACTGTAGGAATGGTCTGATAAATTTTTGGTCATGTTTTGATGCTTTTTGATGCCTTGAAAATGTCACCTTTGGAGTAGATTTTAATGAGCTAGATTAGACTAACCAGTGCTGCTTCTCTGTCAGTGAGGAAACTACAAACATCTGCATAGGGTGAGTGACAAATTAAGAGTCTCTCTCAAACAAGTCAATGATAATTTAAAGAGTTAACCTCAATTGTGAGAATATTAGTTTTAATTACATTTTATATATAAGTGTTTCAAATATTTTTTTCTGTCTAAAGGTCAGCAAGTTTTGATCTACTGTAAAGTTGTTGGATCTTGGATGTTGCAGCAAAAGTTATGGATTATTGTGAAGAAAAGGGGTAATTTATGTTAACACAAAAACAATTGTTTAAGTGATGTTAAGTGAATTTGTAAATACTTCTTTTGACTCACAGGAGACATGGAGGTAGAGTAGCGCCCTGTCAGAGCCCAGAGTGTTGCTTGCTGTAGCAGAAACTTGGTAGATGCCAACTTTAGTGTAGATATGCTTGACCCCGCCATCGATGGAGCTTATGTTAACATAAGATATCGCGGTCCCGTCACCGAAGTCCACTGTTATACTTGTCATGGAGCCAAGACCCTTCAAAATAAAAACAAAATACTGTCACTCATACTGCAGCTGCAGTTGTTTGTCAGTGTCCCTGCTGAAACATAATACAGTGTTTTTTCAATCATTGCTACAAGAATGAGGTTAAGTGCTAAATCATGCCACTGCATAATTATGTGATATACTGGTGCCCAGGCCTCTGTGCTACATCTGACAGCATGCAGACATATAGATGACACACTAAACTCAAAAGAAAATGCAAGCAGCCTACTTTCAGTAATACACACTACCGCACTTAAAGTGAAGTCAGCACCTCTTCCAGAAAGACCAAGAAGGTGACATTTCTCCCTAGTGTTGCAACCAGTGTTCCCTCACTGGTGAAGAGCTGGAGGCCCCTGGGGGCCTGACTGGGACACTTTTGTCGCCTGGGGCTGTACTTCAACAGAGTTTCTTCAGTGCAGTTGTTAGACAAAGGCCTGCGATATCTGGAATTCATTGACACAGATGAGCACTACATGAATGTAAAAGCAGAAATATACTGCACAGTAAAACACAGGGGAGACAATTGTTCAAGCTATATTAAAAGCCGAACATGCATGTTTGTTTTTAGGTTACCTGCTTTGCATGGACAGTGTACAGTACATTAAAGCACATCTTACCCTGTGGTGTTGAGGAAGCTGTCCCCTGTGACGCAGTCTCTAGATGTTACTGAAGGAATGAACCAGAAAGCTGAAATGCAGCTTCCATCAATCTGCCTCTCAAACCCATAGTCACTGTGTTTCAGTTGGAGCAACAAATACAAAAACAGATACATTGGGGTGTTATCAAGATTGCTTTTTTAAAATTTCTTTAAATTTTTAAATATAATAACTCAACTCAAACAGAATCATACACAATAAAGTTCATGTCTACAGTGAGTAGAGGTGTTCTAGGGAGAGAAGTTTTCAACACAGCAGCTCAGAGTATTTGAGATTTGATGTTTTATGTATCAAACCTCTGAAGCAGAAAAAACATTGTTCGTGTTTACACAAGCTATAATTATACCTTGGAAAAGTCAGACGGATCTGTCATATTTCTTTCATGATGAGGGAACACATTCTCAGAAGCCAGAATTGAGAAGTTTAATAAGACTTTTTAGTAGTAAAGTGGTGTGAAGCTTGTGATATAGTATTCAGTGCTGCTCAGAAAGATAACAGAAAGCATGAGAGAGAGGAAAGTGATGCACAAGATGTTTGCCTTTATGTTAGACGGAAAGAAGTATATTATGATATACTATAGAGTAAATCATTAGTGTTATTCATTATTATTATTATCCATTCAAATGCACTGAATATAAGAAAATATAAGAAAATGTATATACTATCTGTCAATTTCATTGTATTGTAACAAATACTGTTGCTGAAATTATTATTTAATTTATAGTTACCAAAATTGGTAATTAAAGCTTC
>OMLM01004733.1:3825-14857 GCA_900302695.1 Helostoma temminkii
AAAAAAAAAAAAAAAAAAAAGTTGGGTCTGATTTGCTGGAATCGCGCAGGACCGAAGGTGCGCCGGTCGATTTCATATCAAGTTTGGTTAAAGCAGGGGTGAACATCACACACTCGGCGCCCTCTGAAGCTTCCCACAAAGCTTTTTATGAACAAGACATCGCCGCACCGAGACGCGCAGAGAGCCCAAGTAGTAGAGGAGTACGCGGCGGCCCCGTTTGCACCGGCTCTACCGCAGCTCGCCGTGCATGTCAACTTTGAATAAAAAAATCTGCACAAAATCTCTCTTTCTCTACGGAGACGACAATCTCTGGATCGCATAAATTCATGGATGTTCTTGGATAACCTATTTTTTTGTTTTACGCGGATAGCTGCTCCACGGTCTCGCATGGTGCACGTCGGTCGAGGAATGGCGCGATAAAGTGATCAGAGGAATCAGTCCAAGTACATTCACTTTCTGTGTAGGCGACTCGTCATGTATTCTCCAATTTGTCTTACTCAGGTATTTGTGTCTTACTATTTATTTACTATGATTTGTTTATTTGCAGTACAGTTACCACAGACTGTGGCCAGGGAATAAAAAGTTCTGTGTATAGATGAGTGCGGAATACTTTCACAAATCATACAAAGAATGCTGTTTGACTTTGTAAGTGAAAATATAGGGTTGAAGAGGTAAAAATACACGTTATTAATTCGAAATTCACGCGTTTTTTTACTTGAGGGATCGTAGATTTTCACGAAAATCCAAATGTCAGATGATTTAATAACTGGATTTGCACTTACAAAGTTGCCAAGTGCCAATTTTTCCGCGTTCTTCCCGTGCGTAAAGCTGTGCGTAAAGATGTTGTTTTAAGACAATAATGCAGGACTATCGATTTGATAATCTTTCATAATTAGTACAAGTATCTCTCTGGTTTAATTAGGTTATTTGCGTCCTTCACTAACCAAACACACGCGTCCCGGCACTGCTTGAGCTTTTTTTTCATTCTTTTTTTCCACGTGTATATTTTTTTTATTTAGAGTAAAACCCCTATATTTTGGGGAAGTGAAGTTGGAAGAAGATAAAGCCACTTTCACTCTAGAAAGATCAAACGCAAGATAAGGTTGATTCAGCGGTTGGACAGAGTAGCTGACTGTTTTGGCTGACTCAGTTTTACTGTTTATATTTTACTTGGCATAAGTAAGTGATTGACTGAGATGTGGTTTAGTTTGTACTTAAGAGGATTGTGCTTTTATGGCCTCAGCTGAAGTGCACTGCATAGGCCCTGGCCAAGTCATTTATCTTTACAGCATTTGGCTTTAGCCTGGTTGAAAAAAAAAAAAACAGAATATTTAGGGTTTTTGAACAGAAAACCAGAAGTGAAAAAGATTTCAGAAGTATTTGCTGCTGAGCACATTTATTAACATTTACTGCTTACTTAGTTTCATTTGCAACTTTAAAGTGAGATGACATTTAAAGTTGTGAATTATTTTTGTATCTCTCTAAAAGACTACGAATTGATATAGTATCCGTAGTAAATATGATGTATTACAAACCGGGAGTTTTGCAGATGATAAAATGTTTATTCACGCCATATAAAAAGGTATTATAATTTCACATTATTATACTGGAGCAGAGTTTTATTGGCCTGAAAGAGGAGACCAGGAACGTGGCTTCCCAGAGTAGCACTAGCCGACAGGCACAGATAGGGATTGGATTCTGTGGTTTTCTATAACCTCTCTGCCTGGCTGCATCCAAAAAGAACAATATGTAATTTAACAATTAATAAGTTTATTACATTTGACATTTTAATGCCTAAAAACACAGTAAGATTAAGCTAGGTAAGAGTCTTCCTACCTCTCTCTCACAGCTGCTGGAATTTCTAAAGACTCCTAAATCACACACACTTTCATGTACATTCCTACACCTATGTCAAGCATTAAGACATCATTGCAATTTGTTCTAGAATTACTATGGTATTGTTAACGTATAAGCCGAAGGCAAGTGAAGCGCTGAGTTGCTGTGGAAAGTAGTAGAATTAGTTTTTTGTAGTAGTAATGATGATCATACGTGGAATAATTTTTCAACACGCAATAAAAGATATTGTGTTTTAAAGTGGATTACGGCTGATTTCACAGAATTCACTGAGAAGTGCAATAGATAGACGTGTGAAAAGCTGTTGAAAATTTCATAATTTATCTGTGAAGTTTAAGAATAAAAAAGTCGTTGAATTGCAAGTGAGATGAAACCTGAAACAAAAGTAAGCCAGGATTTTTGTATGACAGACTAACCTCAAATTCTCTAGGAATGAAAACAGACAAGTGTCATTTCGTGCGTTAACGCCAACGCTTGAAACGATTTATCATGAACTTCTCATTGAGTCTTAACTTAATCCCTGCAAATATATTTGACATAATTGCTTTATTGTATGCCGCCTTTTTCCTCTGCTTGTGTTTTTGATTCACTTTATACACCCATCCTGTATGTGAGGCTGTTTATATGAACTGGAAAAGAGGAATCTCCTTAACTTTTTATGTATTGACTGGACTCCTCTGTGCCCTATGGTATTCCTTTGTGAAAATGGGGTAGGTTTATGTTGGAATATGGATAAAATGTAAAGTAAAGTGCAACAGTGAGCGGCGCATGCTCTCTGTAGCAGCAGCAGCACAGGAATCCTGCTCAGAGCATGCTCGGGAAATGAAAGCAGAGATGCGAGTGCATTCAGTCACTGGGCTTGGTGCAGTTCTAGTGCTGGCAGTTGATATAATCAGTGGAATTGTCTTGTCATACCTGCAGTGCGTCCTGATACATCTAGGATGGTAAAACCAGTGTTGTTATGTGAACAGAAACTGTTCTACTTAAAGCTATTGAAGCTGTCAATAAGATTTTGTGTGACTGATTATGATAAATAGTTTCTTTATTGTCTGACATCCCTTATGCTTCAGCTCAGTAGACTTAATCCTTAATTCTTCCTGACACGAGTTTCTGATTACATTTCTCTACCTCTCTTTTCCCCGTTCTCCTCACTGTGTCCCTCGGATGCTCCAGGATGAATTTCATCCCTTCATTGAGGCACTTCTTCCTCATGTCCGTGCCATTGCCTACACGTGGTTCAACCTCCAGGCCAGAAAGCGCAAGTACTTCAAGAAGCACGAGAAGCGAATGTCCAAGGATGAGGAGCGTGCAGTGAAGGATGAGCTTCTCAGCGAGAAACCAGAGGTTAAGCAGAAATGGGCATCCAGGCTGCTGGCCAAGCTGCGTAAAGACATTCGGCAGGAGTACCGGGAGGACTTTGTCCTCAGCGTGACGGGCAAGAAGCACCCGTGCTGTGTGCTGTCCAACCCAGACCAGAAGGGCAAGATGCGCCGGATCGACTGTTTGCGGCAGGCCGACAAAGTTTGGCGTCTGGACCTGGTGATGGTCATCCTCTTCAAAGGCATCCCTCTGGAAAGTACAGATGGCGAGCGCCTCGTCAAGTCCCCACATTGCACCAACCCAGCACTTTGTGTCCAGCCGCACCACATAACAGTATCAGTCAAGGAGCTGGACTTGTTTCTAGCATACTATGTCCAGGACCAAGGTAGGTTCAAGCTCATACTGTGTGTGTTTGCTTCACTGTGCATGCGTGTGAGTTAATACGCACGTGCGAATGATGGCATGGCAAGGTCAACGGTCACATGTGTTGATTTTTGGAAGCCTTGTGAGACTGGCTGAAGTTACTGCTACATTTGCCAGACAAGACAACATAAGAAACCAGATAGTCAGTACTGTAAATATGCAGCATACATGTATATATGTTTCAGGTATGGCTCATTAGCGACATAAATTCTATCTGTAATCAATATTAATATTGTAGAATGAGTTTTAAATGTGTCTTTGCTCTGCTGTACTCCAGCAGTAACTCCTATGATGTGTAATTTTTTTACTGACTGGGTATTTTGCTCACACACACATGCACACACACACACGCACACACACACACACGTTTGTACTGCACACATACTGTTATTCACACTATTTCTGTGTGTAGATATTAGCTGTGGCATTTAGTAGTAGTATATTGCAGTATATTAAAATGAGCTTTCTCAGAGTTTTTGTAATACTGAGCACTACTAACATAGGATTATTATTATAAGGTCTTTACTGTATTTCACTTACATACATTTAAAACTAGGGTTGTCTTTACTAAAAGGGTTAGAAGGGTTAAAAGGGTCGAAAAAGTCACTGCTTTCATCTCCACAGTCCCCATAAAATAATATATCATTAGGTCATTTAGAAAGATTTATAGTATCCAAAAACACATTAGAATAATTTAGTTTCAGCACAAGATTTCAGCCATTAAAAATGTAATTTCTAGTGTTAATACAGTGATTGTTGACAAACCTATTGTTAATAAAAAAACACTACAGCTTAGTATTTAAGATGCAATATTTTCATTTGCTAGTTTGTGAGATAATCCTGTGATGTATAAATTTGTTTGTGCCAAAATGGAAACAAATCACCTTTCTTAATTCTTGAAAAAATTGTTTCTTTGAGATTAAACCCTGTTGCGTGAAAAAAAAAAAAAAAAGATGTTTTCAATGTGAAGACTGAAACTTTCTTGTTTTTTCAGCACCATGAGAAATAAGTGGTGGAAAAAATTGCTGCAGGGTTCTGGAATAGGTTTTAACATGCACATTTTTAACTGACTCTCAAAACCTTTTTATACAGTAGACATAACATTTAGGCTATATATACACAGACATTATTTGGCATTGATATATAACTTGCAGCACACTAATAAAGTAGAGACGTTTATGGACACTTTTACTGATGTCCAAGAGCCAAACGTGACAGTGTTGAATTTTATAAAAAGTGAGTTTTCATAGCACGATATACCAAGTTGTAAATTAGAGCAAACGCATTTTTATTCGACGCTCACAATTTGATTAGAGAAACATTTAACGGTGAAATATACAGAGACATTATACAGGTTCTGAATGAAATAAAATTTCTAATCAGTGAGATTTTTTTTTTATTTGTTCTTATTTGGACACCAGATTTTCTCTGAATTAAAGGCTACCAGCAGTTTCAAAATGAAACAATTTGTAAACAAATATAAATAATTAATGTCTTTTATCTGTTGTCACTAGAGGAATCTCTGCAGTATTCCCAATTGAAATTCCCCTGTGTTAATTCTATGGCACCAAATAACCACCAGTACGTTTCTGCTTAGGGAGGAATGGTGGTGGTATAGCTAGCTCATTATGATCAAACCTTGAGCGCCATTTTGTGTTTGATAAGTGCCAGGGAAAGCAGAAGGCACAGCACAGAGACAATAATGGTTGCCACTGGCACCGGGGTTGGCATCAGACCGTCTTTTGTGTCTTTTGTAGAGTGCCACCGCTCCTCTAGTTTGCATCTGCTGTGTTTTTAACTGTTCAGCACCAACTCGAGAACGGCTCTATAGTGCTGTGTTTTTTAACATTTAAATGCTAAGTTAGTGCTTGTGTTCTACATTTCAGATGCTAATTCATTAGCTTTTATTTGAGGAAAATGTGTTTGTTATGGAGGAAGAGCAAATTATGGGTGTGAAATATATGATGGACATAATGTTTCTTTCGCCATTAAATCAATTCAGTCGGGTTAAGCATCGCTTTAGGAACTGGAGCGATTATCTGCTGTTGTCTCCACCGTTGCTTGAAACTTTGGCAAATCCAAAATAACATTCTTTTACCGAGATCACAGAGACGGCAGCTTTTTCTTTCTTCTTCGTTTTTGCAAGCTAAAGCGTGTTTTCCTTTTCTTCAAGTTACCAAGCACTGCCCATCTCCAGACAATGCAGCCATATTGTGGTAGCGTGCGGCACGGCGCCATTTTGTTTTGCACTGTGCCAGGGAGGCAGGCAAATCACCAGTAATGGCTGTTAGAGGTTTGGAGTTTGGCATCAAACCCTCTTTGTCTGCTTGCAGCATGCCTTTGATTCGTTGGTTGGCATCCGCAATGCAGTGGGCACGTTGGAAAGTTTTTTGACGGTGGCAGAATGGAAGCTGCTGCCTTTGTTCTGCTGCAACTGCACGAAACAAACAAACATGCAATCAAACACAAAGAAACTAGCAAATGGCCGTCTGAAATGGAACCTGGTATTTGTACGAATTGCTAGAGAAAACCGATCCGGACTGTGCTGTTAATATTGTTCTCTCCGTCTGGCGGTGGCTCATTGCTGCCATGTTCTATAATTGGATCGTATAAAATTTGTTGGTGTCATTATTTGCTCAATGGTATTTTTTTTGTTATTTTTCATGGAAAAAAGCACCAATTTCAGTGTATTTGTTTTTGATTCGGGTGATTGACTGCCTGAGAAAGGTCGGCGAGTTGGCAGCGAGTGTGCTGGGTGAATTTAGAGAGGGCACTCAGCCCCCTTCTTCTGGGGCACAGACGTGTTTAGCCAGGCAGGACTGTAGCACCCATGTGCATGCCCAGATGAATGCCCACTGGGAAGTAGGCTGAGTCTGGGAGTGGGGGTTGTGGCATCCATTGTGCCAACTGGCAGGCTGTGTTCAATACAAGGCCCAGGCTTCTCTGCCCTGTACACAC
Organism: Helostoma temminkii; assembly: GCA_900302695.1. Lineage (NCBI taxonomy): Eukaryota > Metazoa > Chordata > Actinopteri > Anabantiformes > Helostomatidae > Helostoma > Helostoma temminkii. The sequence continues at coordinate 10,381 of OMLM01004733.1, forward strand.
ACACACTGCCGTTACTCCAATGGTCTAGTTCATCTTCTGTCTGATAATAACATGAAATGTGATTCTGTTTTGTTCTTTGACTTATCGTCCCTGCCCACCTGGATTCATATTTTGCATATCCAGTTTGACAGCTTGATAGAATAGTTGTAACAAGGCATGTAGAGAATCGGCGTGTTAAGACATGTCAGAATAGCGTAGGCCTCGTTTGTATTTGGTTTTGCTGAGCCGCATAGGTAATTCCTCAAACAAATGTAGGACAGTGGTCAGTGCATTCACTGAAAGTATTTAATAAAATATATGTAAGAATATGAAAAATAATATTGAATATATGCAGGAATATAAGAAGGAATTTTTTTTAAAGTTACAGAAAAAGTCTATTTTTCTAAACTGCCTCAACTATAAATGAATTTGACATAACGCAGCTTAGATGGAAAGGGAATATGAATAGGGTAGGAATGAGGTTGGAAATGAGATATTGCAACAGAAGATTCTAAACACTGTGAAAGTTGTCTTTACGTTTGCATTGCAAGCAATGACAGAACAGGGTTGCTGAGGCAGTCCGGTGGGAGATGAAAGAGGTCAAGGTCAAGCAGCTTTCCCATTACTCTGGTGCTGAAAGTTAACACGGCCATAAAACATCATTACCTTGACTTCCCCCTCCCATTCAGTCATGTAACTTTTTTTTCACACCGTCATAATAGTTTGTGGAAATGGATGGATTACTTCTGAATACATGCTGCCACGTTAATGGAGACCTTGTTTTACGAGCACAAGACTTAACCTCTGCCCTCTGGGTCGTGACCTTTGCAAAGAGATGTGGCAGGGTGTCCTCTGAAGTTTAATTGAGCAAAACAGATCAGTGAAAACGCACCGTTGCTGGCCTAGGGCACGTGGAAGAGAAAGACTTTTTGGCTAGGGGGTGTTGGTGGTCAGAGGAGGAGGAGGTGGGTGATCTGCTTGTAAGCCCCTCTGGTTGACCTCCTCAATCGAGGTCAAACCGTGGCCATCGCAGGATCATCACTCCCCCGCCACTACTTCTGGTCTGGCCGGTGGCCCCTTGGTTCACTGGCCTAAGTGAGGAGGAGGAGGAACCCCCCTCCAGCTCCACGGACTGGGTAGCATGGCTGGTCTGTATCTTCAAGACTGGCCACTGCCTGCTTACCACGCTGCGTGGGGTAGCTGTTTGCATCTTGTTTTCCGCCCGGCTGCCTCAGAGGCTTTGGTCAGACGGCAAGAGCGGAGGCCTGACCTTCTGGGTCACAGTGGAGGTCTGTGACTAAGCACAACATCTATCCCTCCCTCCCCGCATCCCCTTATCCTCCTCTGCCATCAGGAATCACCCCTGCGGCACACTGCCCAGCCGAACGACTCTCTCACTCCTTCTCTCTCCTCTCTCTCTCTTTTTTTTCCTCACTCCCTGGCTTTCCCTCAAGCCTGAGACTCCAACCATGACAGCTGTCCCAGGCCCAGGCCCTTGGCCAGAGAAAGAGTGTCTGGGTTCAGGCCAGGAGTGTGAAACAAAACTTGTTGTAACCAGACAGTGTTAAGGACACTACTGTTTGTCTTCCCTTTTGGGGTTAAGTCAAGTTATTCAGCTTCCTTCGATTTCAAATTTGTGATATAAATAGAAGCGTGTTTTTATTAAGACATTTTTTATTCTTGGATGTGAATTTTCACATCCAGTTAAAAATCAGGAAGCCCGTAAAATACAAATTCTGGAGAAAAACCTTAAATGATGGCTCTAAAGCCATGTATAAAAACACTTCAGGGTGAACTACACAACCCTGTGCTTAGCTTCCTTATTAGTATGCAATAGAGCCTGTGGTGTCTGGCTACCTCTCTCAGAGCCATAACCTATCGAACACATTCTCTCAATCTAATCCACTTAGAACTCCCTCCCAGCTTCACCGTTTGCCTTATTGATTTCCGCTTCCCACTAAATGTCTTCCTGATCCTTTTTCTCGTAGCCCCGGAGCTATTTATGTTTTGAAGTGTTCTGTCAGTCCTGCTCCTCACTTTTCTTCTTTCTTCCTTTCTGGCTTGCATTATTTCTTTCTTAATATCTTCACTCATTCTCTAGGATCTTTGGTCGTTTGTGATCTCCATCCGCCTTTCCTCTGCCTGCTTTTCCCTTTTTGCTCTTTTTCAAACACTAACCTGAGTGCGGTGCAGCCAGTTTACCCGGCCCAGTATGAAGCTTGTGTTATTAGCAGCAGGGTTTTACTCGAGCAAATACCTCAAGGCTTAAACAGGCCGTGTTACCTCCTTATCCCTCTTTTGTGTGCCATGTGTACATAAATCTCCATGGAAACAAGGCAACTCAGAGCAGAGGCCACTGAGAAATGTGGATGCCGTCTTTCTCAACAAAATTTACAACTCTCTCTTTTCTCGGCTACAGCGCGTTTAATTTGCTTGTCACACTTTTAGCTGTTGCATCAATCAAAAAATGGGAAAAGGTCTTTCTTTTGCATTTGAAGGCGCAGGCATTGTGTTGAAAAGGCTTTTCTTGTGTATTTCAACAGGAGACTCAGTTTTGCGTTTGTGGCTACACTTTGTTAAAGACTTCAGTTTTTGTCATTAGTCTATGGTTAAGATCTCAGCTTCACCACACTTTCCCAGGCTTTTTGGGGAGGACCCCAAATGCATTTCAAATCCCCCCGAGGCCACTTGACTGGAGGACCGGCACCTCCCACTCCTCTTGGATAGATTCCCTACCCCCACCCTGTCTCTTAGTCCTCCCAAATGAAGACAAATGGGTACATTCACCCCTGTCCCAGGCACGAAGCTGTACCTCACTGTCCTGACTTACAAAGCAGTCACTTCCTGCTGCTTGAGTTCTCCATCCTATGGCTGCCTTCCCTTCTTTGCCATCATACTGATGTAACTTGAAAGGACAACCCATTTGTCTGCTAGACTGGTCTTGTTAAACAGTGGTATCTGTAGTGGAAAGTAGCTTTTAAAATTCCCAACTGGAGAACCAGAAGTGTTTTAAAGATGTTTTTGACCTTACATTTTCTCTAGGCAGCCAAGAGAAAAGCACCTTCAAGTATCAGACTGAGACTTACATGCAAAGGCCAGTCCCCCTTACCCTGGCAGGAGACTTATGAACAACCAATGAAGGGAAGACAAAATGGGAAGGGATAGTAGGTGGGGTGTAATGGGGAACTTCAGGCAGGGACAGACAATCAGAGTGGTTGCCCAGGAGACACTAACTTCTGTGTGGAGAACCCCCCACCCTGCTTTGCCCCATCAAAGTCTTTTCAGCCCAGACAGGGCCGATCAGTGGCCCAGAGTGATGGTTGTCTCTTCTTTTGTCTGGCAGTACAGTACGGCCCATCACTGTGACGGCTCGACAAGACCTGAGCCGGACAGAAAAATAAAAGGCCGCCACTGCAGCGCTGTGCAAAATGTACTTTTGGGTGGGCATGTTGCTGTTTGGGGTGGGGGGCTGAATCCCCAGAGGATTTCTTTTTAATGTCAGTGCAACGGGTCAAAGAGGGGATATGGTGTCTGGAGCTTGGGAACGGCCTACTTGGGACGGATTCATCAGCGCCCCATTGAGTTGTCAAGGCTAGCCAAAGAACTTCCACTCCTCCCTCACATATGTCAGGTTCACTTCTCAAAAAGCTCCTAAATTTAGAAATCATCAGCAGAAAAAGGCAAGTGGAGTAGGAAGATAAGTAATTTTCATTTTTAGCACTTTTACAAACATGCTTTATGAAAGATATTATGTTTATAAGGCTGTATGTGCTTAAAGTGAACCATATACAGGGAATGACAAGAGGAGAGGAAATATGGACACCTTGTTAGTTGGAACAACATGAAAATCTCATATCTCAGGATCACCAAACTAGCAGAGATTTTTTTTTACAGATGTAGCTTCTCCATTGTGACAGATTTGTGAACAGTTTTATTAAACGCCAACTTAAATTCAAAATTCAAAATTCAAAATGTTTTTGGCACTTATACCGGCACAGTGCTCCTGCTGATAATTGATCTCTGCTGAAAATTTTCCAAAATGCAAAAATGTGCACACGGGGACACACACTGACACTCACATTCCTCTGCACTTGAGCTCAAAAGTTCTCATTTAGATTAAATGAACTGCAGTTCCTGAGTAACAACAGCGCTGTAGCAGCTGGCAAAAATTGAAAGTTAGGTAATTAGGCCTACAACATACATTATGCACAGACCTACAACCCACAATTACACTGAGGATTCTTATCCAAAAGTGGTTCTACTCCACCGTCTTTCTCTTAAACCTCATGGTGTAGCCTCTGTTTTGTAGCTCTTTGTCTTCATGTTTAAGTGTTCATTTAGTACATGAATGATAATAAATCACAGCCCCTCTTTTTTTTCTGTGTAACGTAATTACATGTGACTGGTTTGCAAAATTCTACAAAGGCAGCTAATGCTAACATAACGGCGCGTTACCCCACATATCAGACAATGTATTTTGCAACAACTTCACATTTTT
>OMLM01004733.1:28249-49654 GCA_900302695.1 Helostoma temminkii
AGAACAGGAGCTATCTCTCCCCAGACCCCCGTCCAGCGTTTAGCATTAACCCTACATCCCCACTTCCTGCACACTTCTGATCTCAGAGAACAAACTTTTTTCATGCATAAAGTGAAAACAATATGTTTGAAAGAGTGAAAAGCGAGGTCTGTGGGATCTGCATGTGAGGCGGCTGTATAGGGACCTGTGGCGTGGTCCAGAGTGGACAAATCCTAGCAGGCTGAGGAAGTGGAGGAAGGAGTGCTGGGAGGTTTATACGGGTTGGTTGGTGGCGTGCAGGCGGGTGGGTTACAGAGAAAAACGGCAAAAGGGGAATTCCTGTTCCTGAACTGAAAAGTGATGGAAAAAGTGACTGCTCATGCCGCGCCATGTCAAAACAGCAAATGCCGTCATCTGTGCAAATATTTCAAGAGATTATGGTTTGAGAGCCTCGTGGGAAAGGCTGAAGCAGCGCTGCGAGGACAGCTCTTAAACTTGCTTTAAGAAAGCCATCCCATCGTAACTATCAGAGGAAGAATGTAATCACAGAAGCACCATATTCAAATGGCCTGCAAAGAACAGAAACCTGCCAGGTGAGCTTTCCACACATACTGTATGCCTTTGTTTTGCGTATCATCTTTGCATTTTGGCAGCAACCCAACGACATGGTCTTGTTCAGACACGGAACGCTTGCGTTTCTGTTACACACATTTGTTTCATTTAGCGTGACCACAGTTTGCTATGCGACTTTAATTTGCAATATCTCAATAATCACAATGACAATGATAATTCTCAGTGTGCTGAGAAACTGCTGACGTAATGTCTTCCAAGCACGTGACCGCATACTGTGGTCGCCTCTCTGGATGGCATGCTTTTCTCTGAAATTGTTTATGACTGTCCAACAACAGAATCTGAAATTAATTTAGCGCCTTTTCTCTTCCCACTGTAAACTGGCGCTGTGCAGCCAAACCACATGTTGTTATTGCTGCAGTGGCAGAGGAGGCTGCCCCAGCAGGCCTTAGTAGCACAGAACAGATTTACTCTCTGTGTTTTTGCCAGGAATGTGGAATAGACTTCTCTCTCTCTTTCTGGCTGTGAATATCTCGCTTATCATGCACTTAAGTATGATAAATCACACGCTTGTAGTGCGGCAATGGGAATACTCTGTTAAACCTGAGAGATTAGATTTGCATTTTGATCTCATGTAAGTCTAAGATGTTTTGTCATGATTATATGGTGCTTTGTTGTGGTAAGTGACGGGCTGTTGACTGGATTGAGTCTCTGGTTGGTTATGTTTGAATTGTGCATCTGGGAGCTACAACCACAAAGAGCTACGCTGGTTTGCACCTTAACTGCTGTTAGCTGGTTATCTCCAGACAGTTGGAGGGTCCACGAGGAGTGGAGGAGCTCCAGTGGCTTTGGATGACTGCCAACAATTTGACCTTGCGACGGGCACAGCCACTGTCACCGCCTTTTAAGTTATGTGAGAACCTGTTTTATGATGCTGTTTTTTTTTACTTTAAACCGCTGCGCTGCATCTGGCTGTGGGTCACTAAATGAACACTTACCTGGTGCAGTGATTCCACAAGAACCACCAATGTTTTCTTTTATGAGCAGCTTTTTTTTGTGAAATTAATCCTGTAATTTCCCTTGTTGCCCTAAAAGCTTCACTCTCTGGTCTTGTGCCAGCGGAGACACCCAAGCTCCACTCACTCAACAAACCCTGTGCCCCTGAGTCTCAATCCTTATGGATTCTTTGATACAGGTCAGCTCTAACTGGGGGCCTCTGAAAGCCCAGTCTCCAGACTTATTAACAGAAAAGGAGGGGTTTTACTAGCCATGCGGCAGGCGGTTGACTTTTAAACTGCCAACAAGGTCCTCTATCTGCCTGCAGCATCTGAACAACATGGAGCTTAAGAAGCTAAAACATCTTTCCACCATTGCTACATTATTAGGAATTTAGTGGACATTGTTGGAACAAAGGCCCGTGACTGTTGCCGTACATTTTGTCTCGAGGCACTGTCATTACCCATGTGCACCACAAGTAACATCTGAACCACATTTTGCAGTTTGATCTGAGACTGCATATAATTTACAACATCTGAGGTTCAAGGTATTGTAAAGGTAATTATTGGTCAGTATCAAAACAGGTATGATGCATGTCTGAATAACAGACATGACAGCACAGTAGCCTGGACAGAAAAGAACAACCTACAAGGCTGTGTTCATTTGCACCTGCCGCTTCATTCCCTACTGGAGTTGTAATGGCAAAAAGAAGCTGGCTCGACATCTGTTGGCTGTGTCAGTAGTCTGTTTTTATGCTTGTAATGACACATTAAACTCTGTGGTTGATTCTCCCCTCTTCTCCACCCTATGTCCCGTTCCAAGAGAGCATTGCCAGCAAAATCGTCTGAATGAGTGCACGCTTTGTTTTCTTTGTCTGTTTTGGGCCAAGATTTGGTCTTAGATGTGGTGGTGTTCTATGATCGGATAATTCCTTCCACGTCCCCTCTTTAAGGTGTGTGTGTGTATGTGTGTGTGTGTGTGCATTTTACCGCTGCTCGTTTGGCAGAGCTCGGGGAAACAAACAGTGGCAATGGGTGGCAGGGATCGTCAGTGGCCTCTCGCCCAGCTGGAGTAGAGCCATTTTGCCCTGTGAGGGAGCACCCAGTCGCCCTGACTCGGCCTGCTGCTCTCTCCAGTGGGAACTCCTCTTGGCTGAGGCCTGACGCCGTCGTAAGTGCTGACAATCACTGACACATCACTGGCAGGCGCTTCACAGCCACACATTACACAGGCCTGAGTAAAAACTTAAATGCTTTGCTACTGAAATTGTCATAAGAAACAATAAAAAAACATTTGGTTATTGTCATCTGGAAATGTTAAAATTTAAAGCTATTTCTGCTGTAAAATAAGTTTCATTTCTGACATTTCCCCCAATTTCTAAAATATTTTCCCATTAATCACTTTTTTGTATTTGTAGTCAAATACAGTTGAACTGGAATGCTGCTATTTGCTGCTGGGGTAAGTCAGGGTATACATGTGGGCGGTGTGAGATAAAGATGTAGGTACCATTGCAGTTTCTAACTGTGCTCCCTTATCACTGCAGACCAGAACACCATCAAATACAATAATGAAACAACATGAGGTGAACTGGTTCAGATGTTAGTTCTGCCGGCTGCAAGTCAGTAACTTTGGAGATTATTTAGGTTTTTGGAAAAACAAACAATGCAGCCTTTTTAAAGTAGATGTGTGGAGAAGTTAAAAGGTAGTTGGTGGATAAAACCAGTTAAGCCTGGCTACTATCACAACCAGACTGTCCCTGAACTATGATCTATAGGCCAACTTCTTTGTCTTGGGAGAGTGGGGAATTTCCCAGACTCTTAAACACCCCCGCCATCTCTCATTCTCACTGTCCCCCCTTCTTTTGGACCAGTCGAGACGTACAGGTTTGAACCCTCTTTCTGTGTTTCTGGCCTCCCATGCCCATTGCCACTCAAGCAGCAGGGGTCCGGTGCATTTGTCTCATAATTATCCGACTGGATAGGGGGGTTCTGAAGATGAAAGAGGCGAATCACAGAGCTTCTCTGTCAAAGGTCTGTCTGCCCGACTGGGGGGGGTTTTGGATCTATCTCCCTTGTCCTCTCTCTTTTGCGGCATCCACCGCCCACCCCACCACCTCTACTCCATCACACACATACACAGTCTTACTTTTCCTCAAGAGCTGCCTCCACAGAGCATAATCGCCAACAGTGAACGCTCGTGCACGCCCCCCCCACCACCAGCCACCCTGCAGATTCATTCACAACTACAAAACTGCAGAAATACCCCCCACCCTCACATCCTGAAAGACTTCAGACTTGCTTAGTTTTTTTCTCCCTCCTCACATGCTCCACCCACCAACCCATCGGCTAGCCACCCACCTCACCCGCTTACCCGCACCCTCCCTCATCCGCCTCCTTTTCTCTCCTCTGCACCCTCCCCACCACCACCTTTCTCCTTCTTCTCCTCTTAACTACTGGCTAGGAGTTAATGGACTGTTTTGGCTAGTCTCCAGACGGTGAGTGTCACCTCATTAGCCTATAGCAGCTCGCTCCCAGACTGCTCTATGTGTGTATGTTTTTGTGTGTGTGTTGGAGGAGGACTGCAATGACGGAATGTCATTGGTCTGTCTCCCCCCCCAGTCCTCCTACCAGACAACCCTTACCCTCTCCCTTTCCCCTTCCCACCACTACAATGAATGAGAAAACACGCATGCATAATTAAATCTATAGTCTTGTCCTCACTCCACCCTCCTTCCACAGCTGTGCATTAAAAAATTCTCCTGCTTGGAAGTTTGCCACTGTGGAAAAAAAGCAGTGTCTTCGAATCAGAGAGATGTGGCCAATCTTCCACCCTCATATGGACCTGTTCTTTTTAACCTCAGCCCGCTGAATGGCAGGGTGGCAACAGCGGGCGAACGCAAATGCCATGCAGTCCTGCCAGTCAATTACGCCGCAACAAAGCTAATTGTTTGTTTGGTGCATACCAAAAAGATGCCGAGGTTGCCCATTGACGGGCCCATTGTTTCATCGCAGATGCTAACTTTTTTCTCACAGGCCAGACTTGCTGATTAAACGTGAGAATGATGAGGCCAAACTTCAGAAAAATCAGGTGGTCTATATCTGATCTGATCTATATAGGTGCAGACAATTAAGTATTTTTTATTGTGAGGGAATATGTTAATTATGTTTTCATAATCATAATCATTCAGTTTGTTGTTTAGTCTATGAAACGTCTGAAAACAGTCAAAAATCACCAAGGCTCTAAAAATGTCCCAGTAAATTAACCCTTCATAACCCCTGAAAAATTTTTGTTCAACTAATTGGCAAAATGGCAGCACAAATGATTTTGATAATCACATATTGGCAACACTTGCATTGGATGCATTGGATGGTGCCAGGTGCCAGTGACAGAGATAAAAAGTTTGGGAAGAAAGCTGAGAGGAATGTGACAGGAATAGAAGGGAAATGGATCCAGTAAACGGGAAGAAAAAGAAACGTGTAATAAAAAACGTGAAAGTTAAAGCCACATTATGAGAAAAGGACAAACAGAGACAGAGTGGGAGGGGGTAGAAATATTAAGTGGGGCGCAGTGTGCTGACTCGAGGCCATTCTGCTCATTTTTCATGGGACAGATGAGCCACTGTGTTGCGTTGTGTCGTGTAGTTTGTCTGCAGCTCGGTTGCTGACTGCATCGCACATGTACGGCACAGATCAGCTCACTGCGGGACGCTGGGTGTGTGCCCCTGTTGGTGCATGAATGTATGTCAGCATGTGTGAATTCAACCTGCACATGTCGCATGACTACATGAATGGTGCTGTGTTTTGTGTTGATACGCACAGTGTACCGCAAAGCGTGTGAAGCGTGCGTCTGTGCCGAGGTGGGTAAACTTTTTTTCACAAATTAAAAGGTGGGAAGTTGAATTTAGATGAGTTAACCCTCATCTGCATCCTTGGTTTTGCGGCTGTGTATCTCTTTGTGCCTTCCAGGTTCTTCCGTCTCCTCTCCCGGGCCGGTGTGGCTAATGATCCGTCAGGCCATTCAGCCCCTTGTTCAAGGCCCACTCGCCACTGAATGCGCTCCCTCCCCATGTGCACTGTTTGGTGACCTCAATGAGGAGCCTGTTGTCCTCCCGGCTCGGTTAAAATGCTCTCCTCTTTTCACTGCCGTGAGAGTTTACGGAGGAAAAGGCACAGAGACTCGGCTGAGAGAAAGAGGGCCCGCTCTTCCCCGGCATTAGTAACATACACACACTGATGATGCATGCACGCGCGCCCATACACATCGAGGTGCCAGCAGTCACATTGATAGATGCACATGCACGCAGAGAGATACAAGTGAGCTGGGCCACACACACACATACACACACTGTATGGCTTCTCATTGTTCTTGTCTGGGCTGGGATCCCACTTGATTCCATAAGTCTCAAAACCTTGACAGTCCTACTGTGTGTGTGCGTGTGTGTGTATGTGTGTGTGTGTGTGTGTGTGTGTGTGTCCCCTCCTGCTCTATTGAACAAGTCTGTGGTGTCTGTCTTGGAGAAAAGAAGCAAAATGTCATTGTTCTCACAGACGTTTCAACTTTGCCCCTCTCGCTTTCTCTCTGCCTCTTTCGTCCGAGAGAGAGAGAGTGTGTGTGTGTGTGTGTGTGTGTGTGTATCAGCTTGTGTGTGCATGTGTAACCCATCCTACTGTACCTGCATTCCCCGTCAGTGGCAGTCATATGATAGGGCCGCTATCCGGATTACCAGGTGCTCCTTTAAGCCAATAAGAAATAGTTGCCTTGTTCCAATTATCAGATCATCATTACAGTGTCACACAGTGTATAGGCACCATCGGGGGGAACATAGTCATAGTTTGTCAAAGGAAATACAATACTATTAATTTCTGTCTGTGCAGAAGGATCACTGCAAGTTAATCCAACAGCACGCTGCCCTAACAAATACAGATAAAACAGCTGAATCAGGAAATTGTACAGCTGTACCGTTTTTGTTTTACTGCTTAGTCAAAGCTCATTTTCCTTGCAAGATGATGACATCCCAAGATGGCGTCCTCCCTTCACCCTCGGTCAATATCACTCTCCTTTCAGCCAGGTCAGGTGCCATCCCTTTATAGAATGCCATGCGTGAGTCCAGGTGGGGGGCGCTGAGAACCAGAATTTGGTGTGTGTATGTGCGAGGGGAGGGGATGGCGGTGGGGGGGACATCGGCAGTTGGCAGACTGGCACACAATGGCTGGCACGATAAGATCCTCCCTCTTCTGTGGGCAGATTTCCTCGCCCGTATCTTTTGTTTGGCTTGTTTGGGTTGCGGCTCATCCTGATAAAGGCCACTTTGTTTAGACAACAAAGCGTGAGGGAGGGAGAGAAGAGAGAGATAGACAAAGAGGTAGATAGAGAGAGGGGGCATTAAAAAGGCGGCGAAGGGGGAAGAGAGCCAGCACACATTAAATTACACATTAAATGAAAGAAAGGGGAAGTGTCAAAAAAAGGAAATATTGGTGGAGAAACAAGAAATTCAGAAACATAACAAACGTAGTGTGCACTTTTCTTCGGATAAGATGCACCGATGCACGCTGAGTAGTAGATATGTCAGGTATGAAAAGATACAATAGAGGACGGATAGTGTTGCAGGCACAGGGACAGTGATAGACAGATAGTGAGGTGAAGAAAGAAAAAGATTCGGAGAAGAGAGCATGTTCTGCTGGTTGTTGGAAGCCATCCGAGTAGTGTGAGGTCATCTGCAAAGCTTCAAGTGATAGAAACCAGGAGCAGAGGAGGACACAGACAAAATACACACACGTACACACATTATCGGCACATGTACAGTCATTTAGGAACACTGTTAAGAATTGCACGACACCGCGCGGTGTGCACGCACACGCACACACACACACACACACACATGCATTTCAGCTGTGCATTTCCAAGGAAGGACAAACTACAGTCTCCTGCAGCAGAACAGGAAAGAAAAGCAGGAGGGCACTGAGCAGAAAGTCTGCTCGGCCACATCAAATATTTACTCAGGAGCAGCTGTATTGTCGAAACATTACGCATCGGAGCTGCTCCATAATTAGGTCGATATTTTCTGCCTCTCTCCCTCTCTCTGTTTCCCTACTTCTCCGGGAGTCCACCCCTCGCCACCTCTCCTCCACACTCCCCTCCCTTCGTCTCTCCAGGCTGCTGAAATGCGTCTTGGCTCAGGACCCATGCCTCTGGCAGCCAGAGTGCTATACATGTGCACAGAACCCCGCTCGGCATAAAATGGCTGCCAGACAGACTTCTCCTCCTGAAATGTCGACAGCGGTATGCATCTGCAGGGTGTGCGCGTTGCGCGTGCGCACTCTTTTTTTATAGAGAATATCTGTACGTGTCTGCAAGTGTTTGTGGGCTAAGAGCGCGCACCGCCGCTGTCAAAAAAAAGGAAAGTTTCCCAAACTATGTGGCTAATTTAATCCACACTGTGCGTGTATGTGCATGTGTGTTCTGCAATTTAGTGGGAACAGAATGGGTATCATGCCAAAATATGAGAGGGTGGGTTGGGGTGAGTGTGTGTGTGTTTTAGTGATTATAAAATCCAGGCGAGTAACACACTTGGGTGTGGATAAACCTCACAAGCACTGAGAAACTTTCTTGCCGAGCCAGATTTCTGTTGCCATTACCCCTAATTACCCTAATCGTTACTGTGGTATGATAAGTATCCCAACGGGCAAGAAGGTGTAAGAACTTGTGGACACATCCAAAATACCCACAAGCCCCCTCTTTACTCTTTTTTTCTTTTTTTGCTGAGTAACAGCAAATAATGCGATTCATACGCGGTCCTGTTTTTTCACTTCCTTCACGGACCGGTTTGTTTATTTAAACAAGTGGCAGGGATGGAGGTTGCAAAGAAATGTTGTTTTTGGAAAAGGCTCGTGTGTGTTTGTGTGTATGTGTGTGTGAGAAGGCGCGTGTGTGGTGTCTGGCCGTGCGATCGAGCCTTGCCAAGCTCCCAGGGCAAAGCCCGGCCTCCTCGACCGCAACTGTTTATTTACAGGTTACACTACTGTTTATTTGAAGACTATGAGATTGGCTGGGCTTCTGCACAGGACACCTTTTAGATACAGATACCAGGCTACTCATATCCTGATCCTTTATGCTATTTCAGCCACTTTCTGAACTGCCTTTTGAAAAAAAAAATGTATTTGCAGTTTAAACCCACTTTGTAAACATCCTGAATGAGTTTTTTTTCTTTACTTGCCCATAGTTTAAAAGTGATGTTTTATTTGAATACCTGTTGAGTGAAAGTGAAAAGTGGATTAGATTTCAAATGAACAATAAATAAAACTCACAGCCTGACATTAAATACAACCACTGCGCTAAATAATGTAATCATCATGAAAGAAAAAGCAGGAGCGTGAAGCTGCCCTTCTTGGGTCAAAGGTAAAATGTAATGCAATAGGGGAAGCGTTTCCAGCTCCGGCGCAGGCCCGGCAGATGCGCCATATGCTTGCATCCCACCTTGAGTCATCCAGGTGGTCTCTCCTGGTGCTACAGTGGCGCCTCATGCTGGAAGATGCTGCCTGGGATCTCTAATTGCCACGACCATCTGCTCTTTTTGTCATGGTTGCCTGAGAAAAAAAAAAGAACAAAAACAAAAACAGAAACACAAAACTCTGATCCGATTTAAACGTGCCAGAGCGTCTCTTACACCTTTTTGCTCCCATCTTTGCATCATTTCAGTGTTTTACCTCTTCTCTTCTCTCCTTTGCCCTTTTCTCTACCCCTGCCTGTTTCTTCCCCTCTCAGCAGTTCTCACGGAGCGAGCGTGGAGTTGGCAGTCGTAACTAGACTGATGGATGACTCTGAAAGTGGCATGGGGGGTGGGGGTGGTGGGTGCAATCACTTTATAGACATGTGCTTTGCCAAATCCACACAAACCTCTGCTCACCCACAAGCTGCTTTACATGCTGTGTATATGTGTGCAGGAGACCACTAAGCTCAAAGCAAAGGAAGCTTCTATTTTACTGAGGCCCAGCAATGACTTGAATATATTCATGACTGGACAAGCTGCAATAAAATACAGATTTTATCATCAACGGAAACTTAATCTTCAACAATTCTGATAGCTGATTACACATTAGTCAGGACAAACAGCAATTGTCAGCATCTCAGATTTAAAGAATCACTGTTTTGTGTCATTGTAAATTGAGCATTTTTGGTTTTGGACTACTGATTAGACAAGACAAGCAGTTTAAGGACTCAGGGAAATTGTAGACGAAGAAACGGAAAGAACGTCTGAACATCTTCAAACTTTTCTTTGTGCTCACTTAACAGTTTTAACAGATCCCCCAAAACCCATACGATTCCCTGATGAGAAAATGGAAGTCAAGCTCATGTTTTTACGTTTTCAGGCAGCAGAACAGAGACCTATTGTAAGACAATAATTAATATGTTACTTGTATGTTTTTAGGTCTATGCACACTGAAAAGAGGGTTTTTTTTTCTTCTTAACGTATGGTCCTGTTCCCTCCCTACTTTGTCATTGTTGAGCTTCAGCCAAGAACATTCTGTTTTTGCAGTACTGTTTAATAGTCAAATTTAGGAGAAGGGGAACAAGAGAGAAGGAGAGAGACACAGCGAGAGAACAAGAAAGGGATAAATCTTTCAACTTTTTTCTTCTTTCTCTCTCTCTTCCACCCCCCTCCTGCTCTCTTTCCCTTTCTCCATTGCTTCTGCAGCTCATGAGAGCTGCAGCAGGAAAAGGGGTGTTGTTGCGAGGCGAGGGTATCTGAGTTCACTGTCTCTAGCTTCTTGTGTCGTTGCTCTGATGTTAAAGGCGTAGATGATAATCTTCCTGCTGGTTCTTATTGAGGCCTTGCTGTGTCGGGGCAAGTGTGGAGTGGGGCCATTTTACATTATTATGGGGGTCCACTCATTTGCTGGCGTTCACTGTGTGATTGCAAAGCATTTCTAGGTTGAGTCTGTTGTTTTTCTTCCAAGCATGCTCAGAGAAAGCACCATTCCTGCACGCATGGATTGAAACTTGACAGTGATTTATTGTTTTCATTTTGATGTTTCTCAACTTTTGCTGTTGCCATGATGTACAGTAAAAGGACAGAGGCCCGAAGTGCTGATCAGTGATCAACAAGAGCAGGAACCTCTGAGGAATGATAGATTCCCCTACTAATCAGACTGGGAGGTAAAAGACGTCATACCCAAGCCTGCGCACTGAAGCCAGTGGAAAGAATTTCACTCATGTTTCCTTGAATTTCCCCGCCCCTCCTGTCCTCTGTCCACATTTTGTTCTGCGCTCGTACCTTGTACAGCAGGACCGAACACATTCTGCACACCCCCCGTCCACCAACACTCCCCTAAGCCCTTTGAAAAATGACTCAGAGGTCTGCCGGTTAAAACCTTTAGGCTATCCTGTGTCAGACACAGAGCTTTTCCCTCAGTATGCCCTCCCATTAATGATAATACTATTCAAACAAAACTGTCTTGTGTAATGTACAGTAGGTGTGCTCTCCGTCACTGGTTGATAAGGAAAAACGTTTAGGCACGCTGGAAGGAAATATCTTAGTCCTGAATTGCACTTTGTCTTGACAGAAGTTATTTCTTTATTAAGTGACCTCAGTGAGTTTGTGGTAAGACACAAATCTGTGATAAGAGCTGCAGTAAGTGAAGCAAAAGGTCTCCTTTACACTCGTCTCATCCAGCCTTGAGGTTATCTTTGCTGGAAATAATCAATGCTGACAAGAAAACCGTGTTTTAGCAGAATGATATATTGTTTTGCTCGTTATACTAACCCCCCCACCCCCCTTCTTTCTCCGCTCTCTCTCTGTTTGCAGACTCTCAGCAGTCAGGAAGTCCCAGTAACAATGAGCAAGGCAAAACCCCTCTTCCAGGTATGTACAGTAACGGTCGTCCGCCCTCCTCCCTCCTGTCATCGCTCTATTGTTCCTATGCAGTTCTGTCACCGTACAGCGGCCTGTAGTATGTACACTGTAACCTACATAACTGAAATAGTGTTGGTCTGCTGTGAACTTTGAGGCTTCAGTAAAAAAAACAGTAACTGTGCAGTGGTCTAGCAGTCTAAGGTGCAGGACACGTTTGGTTTTTGAAACAACAAAAGCCTAGCTAATGCCTCATAAAATGGACCATCATAAGCAACATTGAAGCATCAAACTGAAACATCAACATGCTCTTAAGCAGGTTTAAAATTGAAGTCACGTATGACATCCACAGATGGAATCTGTGCTATTTAACTCTGCACATGCTGAGGAGGAATAAAGTTTAATTGGATCATTAAATTCGAATTGTCTTCATCCCAGTGGCAACATCAGACGCATAGTTAAAAAACAGAAGATACTCAAGCTCTGGAGTGAAACTGTTACAGCAGATTGCACCTTTAGCTCAGTTGAGTGTGTGAGGGTGAACTGTGGTGAATATTCTCTGACGGTGCTGTTGCTTCACTGGACTGACCTGTGCTGTGTCGTCACTGTGTTGGAATGAAAATAGTTTGAGAAGTATAATTAGTTTTCTACCTCAAGAGCAGGTTCTGCTGATACGAGTGCCAAAGAAAACATACCGGCAAGCCAATGACTCAGGCCTGGGAGGCCCTAGGCAGTGGCACAGCTCCCCGCAAAAGCTGTTTGCTCACTGGAGGCATCGGGCTTTTGTAGGTGCCAATCGAGTTGCGTCGCATATCTTTTTGGCACCGTCCGAGTGCTGTTGGCATTGCATCAAAGCAGCGCCGGAGTCATTTGGGTGTCGATAACTTCTCTGGCTGGTTTATTTGACTGACAGCCTCCATTTAGTTTTACTAACTGGTGGGCAGGTCGTACAGAACTCACAAAAATGTATACGCATTATCGCTTAATATCATTTGTTCGGTCTAAAAATAGGACAAGAAAATCTGGTTGTTCCTGAGAGGTTTTATGACTCCAAGCAAGTCAGTTTATTTACACTGGAAAGAGAGAAGCTCATATTTTCAAAATAATCTTCAATATTAATGCCACATTAATTATGTCTCTAAGGTGGAGATTCCTTTGCAGGGATACTTTATCTTAGCATAACAGTGTCAATATTGACAGTTATGAAGGTTTACTTATGTGTTTGATCAACTAGGCAGTGCCTGTGGTTCATTCGATGTAATCGCACAGCTGCAGGAGTTTGACTGCAACCTGCTTGTTGCTCCGTCCTTCTCACGCACCTGTCCTGTCAGTCTTCACTGCACCACACAGGACAGTTTTGTGCTGTTCGTTGAAATATTTCAGCTTAAATAGAAATACAAACACTCATCAAGTCAACTATCCACAGACATAAAATAAAAATCCATGTTAAGGAGAGAAAAGTGCAAAAAGGTCTGGGTCAAACAGGATTGTTTACGGTCAGGAAGCAGATGCAGATTC
This sequence comes from Helostoma temminkii, assembly GCA_900302695.1. Classification (NCBI taxonomy): domain Eukaryota; kingdom Metazoa; phylum Chordata; class Actinopteri; order Anabantiformes; family Helostomatidae; genus Helostoma; species Helostoma temminkii. The sequence continues at coordinate 41,160 of OMLM01004733.1, forward strand.
ATGTTTTGATTTCAAATTAATTAAGTTTCATTTTGTTTGCTAAAATAAAATAATAAAATATAAAGTTGTAAACTAAACTGAAATAAAAATGTGCTTTAAATAGCACCTGAAGGCAAGGCATTATTAATTCTTTACCATTCTTTCCCTGAAAACATTGATTTATTAAATGTGTACATATACATTTTGTAATGGAAGGAATGTGAACAGAAAGGGGAAATAGTTCTTTAGCTCCATCCATGTCGGATCAAATACTTTGTAATGATTTGCCAGGCAATTAATCTGAGTATTGTATATTTCACACCGATGATATGGAGGCAAATCTCTAACTCTAATTGTAAACTACACACTTTAATCTTACACTTTGTATATCACAAGCATTTCAGTTACAATCACAGTCGTGATTATGACATGTTAATGTTTTTATGTCTTTGTGTCTACAGTCTACTTGGAAGACAGCTTCATCAAATCAGGAGTCTTCAGTGTTGCAGAACTGGTGCGAGTGTCCAGGAGTGAGTACCATCATATTCAAATGTTTAACACTTGTAGCAACCCTGCACACACACAAAGGTGCTTTTAGTTATTCTTTCACTCATTGCTCGTTAAACCTTGGCTCAGGTTGAAGCTGGGCGGAGCTAAGTGGGGAATCACACGAGTCCACGCATGTAGAAAATGCTTATGGTGTAAGTAAGAGATTCAGGGAGATGTCATATAGTTTCAGCGCAGACACTCACACACACTCGAGAACAGGTCCAATCGGGTTGCATAACAGAAAACATCGGCCTGACCTCATGTTAAATGCTTTTATATAAACAGTAACAAATGATCCTGATTCAATAAAAATAAGTGCATATATCTTCAACAGACAAAAAGAAAAACATCTGTAACTTGCAGCTTTTACACGAATATCGACTTCTGAATCCACCACGCTACAGTAGTGCAGTAAATCCAGTTTGACCAGTCTGCTTTGCAATAAGGGAACACTTCACTGTGCTGGCATCTGTACGAACCTGTGTGCATCTGTATAGACATGTCTTTCCCATGCAAATCCGTTGACGGTTGCTCTTCCAGAAGTCCTCTTGTTTCTAATAACTAGACAGCCCGAGGTGCAGTTTAGCCGAGCAGCGTCTGAGCTGAGGCTGTAGCTTGGGAACGTGCCTGCGGTTCCCTCACCTGTGTTCAAAAGCAACATCTTTGTGCTGTTCTGTTTGAAGTGAGGAATCAGAGTAGTTTAGAGCTGCAGTGATTGGTTGATTAATCAATTAGTTGGACAACGTAAAATTAATCAGCAACTACTTTGATCATCAAATCATTTTACTTGATGATGACGACGATGATCATCAAAATTGTTTTAGGGACTTTAATCCATCAAAATGGGAAGTAAACAAGATATAACATGTCTTTTTAAATATTAATGCGGTTATCCAGTTTCTTAGAGAGATGCAGACGTACCGATCTGGCTGCGAATTCATCCTCTAAAAATACATAAAAATAAATATGTTCTGACCTTTCATGGTTCCTAATAAGCAGCTGAGTAGGGGGCTACAAATATTATTTAATGCTGACCTTGGTTTCTGTTTACCGACATGTTTCTGATGTAGGAGCATAGACTAGGTTGCTTTAACCTTCTGAATGGCAGCTCCTACTTGTTTCACTGCACAGAAACTGAATATCCTTTGAAAGGCTGTGTTTTTGTTTAGTGTTTAATTTGCCCCCTGACCAGATGGCTGCCGCGCTGGTGTGTTTGCTCTCATGTGACCGAGCCCTCGATTCACTAAAGCCGACTGAAGTCGAGCTGGAATTTTAAAAAGGTCGACGGACGCACAGGAATTGTCACTCACTCAGCCGGTCACTCCCTGGGAAGACATCTAAGCAGCCGCTCGTCCGTCATCACGCTTCTCTCCCAGCTCTCCAGGCCGTTGAGACATTCTTTGAAGTCCATCAAAGGGAGCTGCGGAGTTCAAGGCTGACTTGCAATGCAGCATGTTGACGAGGACTCTCATTAATGCAACAGGAGCCTCAAGTGCAAGTCTAGTTGTTAACAAAAAATTTGTCCATGCACAGTTTCAAATGAAACTTATCTGTAACTGGTCTGTGAGGAGACATTTTCTCTTTATCCCCGTATTCTCAGCAGTCAGATGAGGAAGAAGCACTGTGTGTATTATTTGCAGCATCGTTATTTCATTCACTGTTTGTTTAGGCTTAAAATCTCAGATTATTAAATGAGATGATTGACACGTGGCAGCATAAATATTGCCAGTACCAGAGAAAGGGTGATAGAGAGAAGCCAGCAGAGAGAGAGCGAGAGAGATTGTTGGGGGTATCCTTAGCCATGAATGAAAAAAAAACAACAATGGTCTTGTATTCAGTGTCCCAGGCCGGATGCATTCCTCCACAGACAGCTCGGTATGGGTAGCAGCGGATAGAGGCCTTTGCCAGGGCTACAGTGGGCTGCCAGGGCGGAGGCTGGTGGAGGGATCGTGCCAGTGGTGAACCTCAGACCACAACAGACGGCTCTACACACTCCATCCTCTCATCAACTCCAAACCAACCAACCGCTTGAGCTGCAGGCTGCCTTTCAGGCCACACACTGAACAGAGAGGGAGAGAGACATAGGGAGACAGTTGAGAGTGAGAGGGAGAGACTGAGGATGGGCGGTGAACTGCTTTTGTTCTGTAAACACGGGTCTAGCCTCCCTTGAAACTGTATCCCTCACCTTGACCGCAGTGAGAAAAACAACACCTTCGTCGCTGTAAATCATCATGCAAGGAAACTGCTGAGTATCACACTGGAGCACAGTGAAGTGAGGGGAAAGTTGATGACTAAGAATTCAGTTTAGAGTTTGTACAAGATTGATAGGCAACACAAATTATTCAGACACCAAATTTATAAATTTTAAAGTAAAAAGAAAAGCATTTCACTGTTGATTTTGTGAAAAACAAACACACAGTATTTCAAGCTTAAACATCAGCACAGGGAGAAAGCATGAACATATAAACTTATTATTCAATGATTCTTCGTTGTCATGTGTTATGAATGAACCTTGGTTGAACACGGCCCCTTTTCTCTCTATATTTTGTCTTTGGTCGATCACAGCGTTCTTAAAATAATTATAGTATACTAATATTTCTTATTACTATAACAATTATGCATGAAACCACATGAGAAATTATGTATGTATGTTTCATGCAGTCACAACCATGCAAGAAGCGGTGACTTGTTAATAAGAGGGCTCAGCAAAAAACGCTAGTGATGGTCAGACAGTTAACCTGCGACTAGGGAGCGCTTAATTTGCTGCGCAGAGTCTCTAAACACAATGCATCAATAACTGTAAGTCAAGCTATTTTGCAGCTAATTGTGTGTCTCTAGATAGAAGGATGGGAAAAGACACAGTGTTCAGTCTGACAACGCTGCTGACATCGGAACTCATTCTTACCGGTAATTACAGTAAAGCATAACCATCTCTCTGTTTTCTCTGTGTCCTCTCCAGTGCCCATCACCCACGGTGCTGCAGTAAACTTCTCCATGGCCGACATGCCCAGCCAACCCTACTATCACGACCTGAACTCCAGCATGGGGCTGCATCGCTCTCTGTCCTCCCCTCCTGGCAGGTCAGTTGAGGTTGCGGCAACAAAATTAGCCTTTTGTGTAAAGTTTGGAGTAAAAGTCATATTCAACCATCACCGCTTTCTTTTCTGAAAGTTTTAACACTGAAATATCTCATATGGGATTCAGTCAAGTACAGTGCATGACCTGTGTCCAAGGTATTTTTATGCATATGTGAAGCTGAAATTGCATTGAAATTATGCCTCGGCAAAGGGATAAAATGTCCACTTAGTACTATTGCTAAAAGTCAGTAATCAGCAATTTATATATTTTTTCAATCAGTATTAAAACATACTGTAAAACTGTGGATGTTAGCTGTTTCCTTTTTATGCTTAGCTAAACAAATTACCTTCATATTTAACATAATGAAATACGTTTACTTGCTAAATGTTTGAACTAATCCTTTAACAGAACTTTTACGTCAAACTAAGTTGTAAAGTTCTTCACGTTTGCAGCAAAAGGCCCAAAACTGTGGAGGAAAACATGGACACCAGCCCGACAGGACCTGACTTCTACTCATCACCCAGTTCACCAGCCAGCAGTCGGGCAAACTGGCACGATAGAGATGGAGGTGATTTTTTTTTTAAACCACCCGTATTTACCTGTATCAGGGTCATCAGACATGGTTGCCCTTTGTCAGCAACACCTTGCATCACGTTCATACAGACAGTGCGACTTTGCGCTGCTCAGCAAGGCGCAACAGAATGTTTACTGAACGACAGAAGAGTTTTTTCATCTGTTAATCAACAGAAACACTTCACATTGTTTTTTACCACCAAATGAACTCTCCTTAACAGTCAAACTTGTCACCAGATACTGGTTGCGCTGCACATAAACCTTTTTAACCGAGTGTTAAAACACATGCTATGACAGATATACAATACTCCAGCCCCAAGCATCACCACTGATGTAAATGTTTAAAAGCGTTTGACTTGAATTTGAATGTAAATGTGTATCCTCTAGGTCACCTAACAGAACAAACACTGAGTACTGAAATAGTGTTTTATGATTTTCAACATATTCAAACATCTCAAACACCCTGTGGGCCGAGAAAGTCATGTTTATAAACCTCATTTAAAGACTCGCAGACACGTGTGTCACGTGACCCCTCATCAGGAAATGATGAAGGATACATGGCTGAACTTTAGAGAAAATTCCCAACCTGCAGAGTTTTGATGCTCATGCACCAACTTTATTTATACAAGTTGGAAGTAATTTAAGCTGATACATACTGGAAAAGGCAGAAATGTGTGCATTAGAAAAAGAAGCCTGATGTCTCACATTCTTCAGTGCAAAAGAGAAAGTGAGGTCCTCACGGGACAGCTTGCATGTCTCATTACATTGTCTCCTGGTGCAGAGCAGAGCCCATCGCTCTTTTAATTAAGGCCTCACTGTCCCATGTTTCCGGATCATTCTCGCTCTCTACTGGCTTCTTTCCACACTCTGTTAAGCACACTGCCTCTGGATTTAACCCACAGAGGTGGTGGAAAATATTTTATCTGACAGTGACAGTGACAAAATGTTTGGAAATCAAACGCCCCACCTTCTCCTCGAGGAGAAATACTCCGGTTTAAGCTTTTTTTTTTCCTCTTTTTTGTGTTTCTCTCCTCTTTTTTTAATTTTAATTTAATAAGTAGTAAGGCCGAGAGAGGAAAACACCAGATGACACGGCACTAGTGGGATTCAACCACAGCCCACTGTGGGTACATGAAATTTCAGTGAGTCCCTCTGCACAAGGCCTGCGAGTATTGCTCTGCATAAACTTAGACACTTGGGGCAAGGAGAAAGGGAAAGCAGTGGGTAGGAAAATCTCCAAAGACAGCCATTATTCTGTCAGGAGAGAATAAATGAGAAGTGGGGTGATATTAAACCCATATGAGGCCTCGCAAGTGCCATGCACTCATTTCTCGCACATGGTTGTCATTCGACAAAACCTCACCATGTAGTGGAAGACATAGTTTCCCTCTTATATCTCGCTGTGAATAAGAGCTCTACACTATGAGCACTGTATGTTTAGCGAATTTTATTTTGTGCTGCTTCACCCATTTAACACTTTTTATATAAACTATTTCAAGTGTTTGATTTCCAGAGGCAGCCTGTTTGCTTATGTAAATGATTTAGTGTAATACAGGATTAGCTGAAAACCTCCATCATAGAAAATATTTCCTATATCATATTTTTACATGGAAACGTTAAGCAGCGATATCAATCTTCTCAAAGGTATTTCTCCCACTGACACAAAAATGAAAGCACTTAAGCCTGTATCCTCTTGCAACCTCAGACTAGGAAATCCCCCTGAATTCCAGCCACCTTTGTCGCTCTCTCTCGGAGTGATTTTTCCCGTCACTCGGGTGGATCCTTCACTAGTGTGGGAAAAGGGAAGGAAGGAAGGACGGTTAATGCTGCAGAAATGCCTCAGCAACAGGATTCATATTGCACATTTTGGGATGATTTGAAAATTATACAATCCAAGAATGCGACAGATCAGAAAAGCACCTGATGAATGCTCATAGAACATAGCGCATTGCCCCGTGCATCTTTTTGTTATCACGTTCCCTTTAGACAATGTCTTACCATGGAAAATTGAAAATTGCACAGCCGTGACAGGAGAGCGTAGCTCATGAAAGTTTAGAGCAGCAGTGATGAGCAACTTGTAAGAGTTGGTGCACTTACAGTACTTTTAGTTTGTAGGAGTACACACGTTTCCTAAAAAAATGTCATCTCTTCTTCTGATCCTCCAGAATTATTCATGGGGAATTACAGTTGCTTGTCAGACAGCGTGTAAGGCCGAGGCGAGCAGATGTTTTTAAGATTTAAGATTTCGCGAGTGTCTTGAAATTCTTAAATCCTATTTGAGTGACCGGCTGCTTTACCATTGTGTGTCACTTGACTGGATTTAATTATCTCCTCAGACATGACAAAAAACTAATTATCACAGGACTCATATTTCTTAGTGATGTCTAGTGATTTGTAATAATTCCAGAGATTATATGATTTTGACTTTATGCAATATCCATAATTTGAAAAATATGTTTTTCATTGTCTACTGCATTTATTGAATGTCCCCTGGTAATACTAATCCCACTCAAAATTCTAATTCTGCCTTATTTTACCCATAATTCATTTTTTAGCTTATTTTGTGGGAAGTAGAAGAAATAATAGAAGCTACGGAGACGTATTATGATAAATTTTAGCATTGACCTTTTGTGCATTAGTGCATTAGTGTAGATTATTAATTTTATTTCTCTTTCTTGTAAGAATCTGTTTCACTGGACATGAATAAAATATGGTCAAATAACAAAATACCAAATGTTGAATATTTTGTAAGGAAGGTGAATTTTCCGACTTTTTGTCACCATCCATGTATTTGTGTGTCTTCTACCAGCAGATATGTCCTCTCCTACCATGAAGAAGCCTGAGAAGCCATTGTTCAGCCCCACCTCCCCACAGGACACCTCACCACGACTCAGCACTTTCCCGCAGCCTCATCACCCGGGCCTAACAGGTGTAGGACACAGTGGTGAGTTTCTGGTGCAGTAGCTACAGCCTCTCTGGCAAGATCTGAAGCTTTCATTTTCCTCTTTAAAGTTAATAAACCTATGTTGATGCTTAAATTAGCTTTGTAGATCAATGCTTTATCTAAACTACCTCTAACACAGACTTAATCTTGTCTCCTCTTCTGTCCTTCTCTCTTGCAGTTATATCGACGAGGAGCCCTCCTCCACACTCGCCACTGCAGTTCACGCCTTCGGCCATTTTACCCCCAGCTCCATCGCCCTACTTTCCGCACACCACCATCCGCTACCCGCCCCACCTCAACCCTGCTGATCCCCTCAAGAACTACGTGCCGTCATACGACCCGTCCAGCCCACAGAGCAGCCAGGTCTGTCCTCTTTTTTTTTTTGCTGTGAGGAAGCCAGATTGTAAGCCAGAAGTCTGTGTCTGATTTGGCATGACTTTCATGGCCTTGAGGCATTCTACGTTAGCTTGTTTGGGTCTTCTTCCATCTGACCTCCACAGATCACATAAGATGAATTAAAACATACATTTGTTGTAATTTTATTACTGCTTCATTGGTGCAATTGCAAGTAGAAAATTGTCATTGTGCTGTAGGTGTTTTATTTATTTTATCTGAAACCTGCTCCAGTTCGTTATGTACAAATTGTTCAGTGATGCAATTATGAAAAAGCTTTTTTTTTGCCCAAAAAACTCAATTAAACCCTTAAACTGACCACAGTTAAATAGCATTTAGTCCTGGGAATCCCTAAAAGGACAGTCATCGTAAAGGGATAATTAATCGGAATAATTTAGTGAATAAAGTCACTTTTCAGATTGAACTTTGAGGACCACTTCCTGTGATGAGATTTAAATGTGTTGTTTGATACAACGCTTTAGTGCAATTCCAGCCATATAATTGTTGCTGAAAAAAACAACTTCATGACTCCATAAAAAAGTCAACTAAACGACTGCAATTGCAGTCACGTGCGACTTACAAAACTGTATGAAGACATTGTAGTAAATCATAGCTTAGGGCTTTTATACATTCTGGGTACACAGTGCGGCCAGTGTGCTGGAGAGAGAGCAGGCGTCTCTACAGATGAGAGAGCCGTGTGATATTTATGTGAGTTTTATATCCCCGCTGTTCTCACTGTAAACAAAGGCCTTGTAGACGGCTCCATCACCAGAGCAGGGAGCGGGATAGATGGGGGATGGAGAGACTGTTACTCTAGAGAAAAACCGTGGGGAATGATAAAGGTTGTAAATATTTGCCGTTGCCGGGGCCCGGCTGTTGTGCAGAAATAACCGGCCCTCTGCTGGGGTGTTGGAGAAAGGAGAGAAGAGGGTGGTGGTGGGGCTAGCGAAGTGGGGTCTGGTAGGGAAGAGAGACTGCG
>OMLM01004737.1:2451-36009 GCA_900302695.1 Helostoma temminkii
TTTTGAATGCAGAGTGGAAATCGAACTCATATTCTGGCATTATAATGTCAATAATACAATAATATGTAAATATAAGTTATGGATAAGGAATGCACACATAATAGAACCCACAGAGAAGACTACTGGTTGGCATAAACCAACATATCAACATTTAAGTTGACAAAAATCATAAATTTAAAGCAATGAAAACCCTATCATAATGTAATAAGTAAAATCTAAACTCAGAATTTGACCAAGAATTAAATATGAATTAAATTTTTTATTTTGTCACATTTTGGATAGTACTCTTACTCACGTTGTCATATAACTTTGATCGTACATTTTCATGTATTCGAATTTAACTTTCAAATATTTACCAGATTTACCTGAATAAAGGAAACACAATAATCCATACATTTGTAAAATGAAAGCGGATTTGACCAAAAAAAGTTTAGTTAAACAATAACCCAACAAATATTTTAATATAAAAAGTGAAAAGTGAAAATGATATACGTGGCGATATATCTGGCAGTCATTCATGCTCAAACGCTCACGTTTTAGGACTACAAACTGGAGGGCGCATGCGTGAGGATCAACGCCAATATTTGCAGACCGGAAGGAGGAGAAGGAATTTCACTGTAGTAATACATCGTTTAAAAAATAGACTATCTCTGTTATCATCACAGGCGGCTAGTGCTCGTACATAAAGGACATTGCCTCTGTTAAACTTCAACTAAGAAGGTCAGTTTATGAAATCTTCTTCTCCTTCAGCCGGCAGCATCCTCACAGGAACTGGAGAAGCACAGGTAAGCCTTTCTTTAATAGCATCTTTGAGTTAGCTTAATGGCTGTGTAAACCTGTGGACAACCTGAACAACCGCTCTCCTGTCACAGCCTGTAGCTCCAATGAAAGGGTAGCTGAACATATGTTAATGTATGCAAGCCAGCCCAAAAATGTTTGTTACGTTTTGTCACGTTTTAAAAGTATTTGCCAAATGTGTCTTTTACCAGCAAGGGGTTAGCTAGCTAACGAGCACGAGACGAAAAGGGAAGAAGGTCGCGGCTGTCAAGTCGCTCGTGCGTCAGAGAGTTGGATTGGAGTTGTAAAAAACTGATGAGTCTGTGCTAATTCCTGGAAAAATAAAGCTTAGTCATTTAATTTTTATTCAAAACTAAAACCTCAAAATGTTTTCTCAGTTTCTAACAAGTAACAGTGCAGCATGTAATGTTATGCATCAATTGGACCTTTCACTATTTCACTATTAGTCATATTTCAGGTAGTAGTCCACAGCTAAAGTAAAAAATGTTAAATAAAAAACACACGACTTACAACCTAACCCTTAACTCAAAAGAAAAGTCACAAAGTAGTATACAGTAGCTACTTAAAATAGATACACAGAATTAATGCCTGTGTAGGTTTCTTCTTGAATAAAGCTGTTTAAGTCAGGAGATAAGTTCACTATAAATTCATTATGAAGTTATTACTAACTATATAATACTACATATTAAAATATTGTCACTTTATATACACTTTTTTTCAATCAAGTTAAAAATCACTGTCTTATTTTGGTGTCCAGTTTTTTGTCCAGGCTTTGAAGGCAGCATTTTTATTTCTATATGAGATTTTGGCTCCATATCCACAGATCAGCGCAACAGTAACACCACATCAGCAGGGCAGAAATCTAATGACGCATGTGTACCTGCAAAATGGTCAGAGTGCGACTACAGCAGTAAAACCACCAGGTGTTTTTAATGTTGTGGCTGACATGTATTTAATATATGTTGGAGTAAGAAGTCATAGTTACCAGCCTTTTCAGAAAAATGATCACCAGACCTGTGCAACCATGCTGTCCCCCCTTTATACAGAGTAACTTTTATTATATGATTTTTGTCCCAACAGTAGATCACATGCAATACAACTCATGCAGTTGCATAAACTGGCTAAATATTTGTTAAGAAGACATTGACTCGAAGGTAGTAACCTTGTAAACACAAGGTCTTATCAGCACAAAAATGCAGAAACAGGCAGGCCTAGTTGGTTATCGTCACTGTGCCTCTTATTATTTGAACGCAGCAAACCAAAAAGTTAGGCGGTCGTGCTCAGAGTGATATCTAGTTTGTCTTCTCTGGTTGTCAGCAGCAAAAGGAAGTGCAGACATGTTAAAGCGGGAGCAATTACAGGAATGAAGATACGCCATTGAGAACAATGACACAGAGGAGATAATCCTGGAGAGATATTCACGTTGACTCAGCACTAATTCAGCCCTGCTGCTTCTGCCATGGAACAACCAGAGGTGGTAAGGGAGGATCCAGAGTCGCAGCTGATTTACAGGATAGAGCGCCCAGTGTATGATGAAACCTTCATCCGGTCACAGCTTCTCCACCCCAAAGAAAACTCCACCACCCTCCGACAGAGGCTGGCACAGCATTTCCGGTAAGTTTGAAAAGAGGAATTTACCTGCTTATTTGCACTGCTGTAGTTCTGTTGAGTCTCTGTGTAGGTACAGTTTTTTTCTCCAAACATGAAAAAAAGGAGTATTTCTACATGGATTTAATGTACCTTTTTATATATAGTTTAATAAACTGGACACAAGGTGACATTTAATCAATAATGACATTAAACAGAAATCTAGTATTGGAGAAACAAGAGCTAACAAATGCTATAAATGACTGTCAGTGTATTTTATTGAAGGTGTGTCCTGCTACAGAACATTCCTTCACTGTACAGAAGCAAATGAGGAACAGTATTAAGTATATGGGGCAGTTTTTGCGACAAGTATGAAGTACACCTTTCCTCTTTTTTTTTTTTTTTTCTTTGACGGGCCACAAAAAGCCTCAGTTGGTTGTTTTTGTACAAACGATACACAAAGTGAATCATGTTGTTGCGTTTCATAGGTGTTCATCACAGAGGGCCAAGGCTGCACTTTTGAGCTTCCTGCCTATACTAGCATGGCTGCCCACCTATCCGGTCAAGCAATACCTGTTTTCAGATGTGGTCTCAGGTCTCAGCACTGCAGTTGTGCAGCTCCCTCAAGGTCAGTGACCTGTAAATTCAAACAGCCTCACTGTGTTGTACAGTCACCATGAGCTACGCCAGTCATATAGTGAGAATAGGCCAGCTGCCAGCTCCTGAGGGGCTGCTGTCGGCTTCATGCTGTCTTTGTTTTTGTTTCTCTGTAGCTATGAGGTTGTGGTGCAATCACTGTGTCAGAGTGACTGATCAGTTTATTTACATCTCTTCCCAGGTCTGGCCTACGCTCTGCTGGCTGCTGTGCCTCCAGTTTTTGGTCTGTACTCATCGTTCTACCCTGTTCTGCTCTACACCTTTTTTGGAACATCCAGACATGTATCAATAGGTGAGAAATGACCTTAAAACACCTTGTAGAGACTTGGGTCATGGGTCACTTGCACCCATGGCCCTGTGTGCATTGTTCTGCAAGATATTATTTACTAAATGTATTGTGTCAAAACTGACATGGTGTGGTTGTTGTCTTGCTCCGATGCCAGTGAGCTTTCCGTTCTTGCTTTGTAAATGTTACAGTTAGGGTGGTGGCTGGGGGTGGCAATTTCCTACAAGTCATCCTGACTTGTAAATAAATGGTGATGTCACAGACTTGCTACTTATGGTTCTGGTCGATCACATTCAGGATCTTGGTTGACCTGCTCCTCCAAAACTCCTTCATATGACATAATCTGGAGGATTTTCTCATGTAAAAGTAGAGAGATATTTTAATGTAGAGAAGACAAATAGATCTTTAATACAGTCCATAGACATATATTAGACAAGTTCCTGTAGTCCTTCTACATGTCATTCAGTTTTACAGGATATAATTTAAAATCAAAATCCATCCAAGACAAGCCTAAACATTAACTAACTGTCCTTGACATTTCTTTCTGACACAGCATTTCTGGGTTTACTTTACATTAAGGATAGTTATGAACTAATAAAATGTAACGTATAGTAGTCTTCTCACACAGCCAGGTTATTCTACACATGCAAGCACACACACACGGTCAGGACAGAACTGCTCAACTGACCCAAGATTTATAAGATTCACACTGATCCAGACATGAAAGATGTCAGCTAGTATGGGGGGAATGTTTGAATATGTTTAGTGTCCTGAACTGACATGAGCAGTTTAGATTGTGTAATTTCAGTGACCCCACCCACTCACATCTCACACACTTGATACTTTCTTTAAAACTGTTGGCTCCAAGCCTTCTCACATGTCGGCTCTAACCTCTGAGGCTGTCGGACAAATAGCTACAATAAACTAAACTTGCACAACCTTTTTAAACAAAGGATTTGATCTGGACAATGGATACGTAACATGAAGCAGCTGATTGCACTGTAAAATGGTTTCTTACCAAGGTTTTGCCTGATAGCAGATTGCTGTGGAAATGATGATCCCTTAACTCCTGGCAGAGACCGAGAAGTATTAACTTGGCTGCTGTTCAAGTGCTGGGTACGATGGCCTTTTCACTCGAGGGGATACACACAGACACACTCTTAAGTTCATAACCCTGTAATTCCACTACACGTGATACAGTACAGCCTCAAGTCTGGATATAAGCAGGGCTAAGGTGAAATATGCCCATGATTCAGACATAATAATATTTGATAGAGGGTGGTGGTGTTTAGTTTGCTGTTGCTCTGGTGTCGTTCTCCCTGCAGCTGGGGTCAGCACTGATAAGAGTGTGACTGAGAGGCTTTTAAGATAATACATTTAGCATAATAAGCCAAGCCAGTGTGTCCTATAATCATGAATCTGCAACCTTTCTGCACTTTTATTATAGGTTAGGTGTTAGGTTTGATAGAAGACTTGACATTTTAAATAAACAGTTGTCCATGTATTATTTAACAAAGTCAAAGAATCTTTTAATCTGAAAATGTAATCTGATAGTATGAGCTTCATGGAAATGAAGATTGTATCTTTACAAGTTGTTGCAAGCTCAAACACCCAGTGCACACACATCAAATTTAAGTATGACTGCAGAACTGAAGCATGAATGGCAAGTGTTTGATATTAAATTTACAGACTTTAGCTCTTCCTTTCTCTTTCACTTTACACATCCAAGAAACGTGTTAGCTTTTTGCTGATTAGTAGATCACTCTACTATTCAGCAGCAATCGTACAGCGAGAATTGCATATGAGAAAATAACCATTTTGCATTTTATGTCTGAACCTGACCTGAGCCAGACAGAGTTAAGTTTGTGCAGTGCTTTTTTTAGTCTGGCCCTTATGCATGACCCTTTGGAAGACCTATGTGCTGAAACATCAGTCTCCCTGACCATTAAAGAAGCAGGCATTTTAGTGCTTCAGGTGTCTATTTATTTGTTTGGTGTAGTCATATTTGTAACTGCAGCTACCTCTGTTTGACCTAAACTTTAACCTACCTGACCAAACCTGAACCCTTGGGTACCACCAAGTCCCGTCTGGTTCAGTTTGGGTATTGGCTTTCTCCCCACACACTACCACATCACTGCTGCGTCTTGTCTAAACACCTGACATTTTCACCCCTTGTTTTTACCCTCTGCGTTCACTGCAGTAGGCTCAGTTTTTAGAGTTTGTAGACTAGCACTTGTTAATTATACAGACAGAGTTAAACCATGTTGATAAGCAGTAACCATATGTTTGAGCTGGGGTAGATCTGATGCTGAAAACTGATACCTGTTGCTTTTTCATTTATTTAAATTTCTGTAGACTAGTTAAGTTGTTGGATGAAGTTTCCATTTATATAGCCCAGTATTGCAAATAACAAAATTGCCACACAAGAACAACATATTATCCTCTGTTCTTACACCCAGACAAGGAAACACTCCCTGAAAAAGAATCGGATGATTTTGAGAGAAAAAATGGATAAAAACATCAGGAAGATCAACAGAGTAGATTGATATTATGTTATCAAAATGACAATATAACATCATAGATCTCTGCGTGTGAATCATTTAAATTTGCAAAATGACTGTTTGGAGAGGATGCGGGATGTCATACAAACCATTTGGTAATAGTGATGGAAGAACAATGCCACAAAACATAAATGCCAGCATACATAATTTTATGCTTTATCTTAAACGTGTCCTACAGTATTCCTAAGAAGCCTTGATGCCATGCATCGTTTATTTTCTTTGTTTTTGTGTTGTCACCTCGCTGATTTGTGCCTCTGATGCCACAAGGCCATAGTTTAGACACTGGTCAAAAAAAAAATGTCACCAGTGTCACTATGACTATTATTTTGTAGTATTGTGGTCCTTTAACAGAATGTTAAATTTGTATTGTGGCGCCCTTGCTGTTAAGTTTGTTAATGTTTATCCTAGTCTAAATGAATGACTTCGGGGCAGCAGGTGGCCTGTACACACAGCCAGATGCTTTCCACAGTCCGTGCCAAGAACAGTATGATACGTTAAAGTGGCCAACCGTCTCTGTCCCATACGAAGAAGAAATTAATCTTCTGAAGACTCACAAATTACCCACTGGTCCAGATAATGAGATGTTTTCCATGTACTCTCAGTGGCTTTAGCTAACAAGATCAGCAACACGGGCCATTATCTAAAATGTCAGCTCTAACTTACGTACCCATGTGACAAATGCTTACAATAAATTAACCAGCTTTATGGTTTAAAAACTAAAGATCTGGTCTGAACAGAACAGATAAACAGCAGGAAACAGTTGGTGCCACATGTCACTCGATATAGTTACTGTGGAGAAAATGATCTCTTGATTTGATCCCTGGTAAAAGGGAAAGCCTAGTCTGCTGTTCATGTGTTTAACAATATGGCCATTTGACTCAGAGATACTGCACATGATAAGATGCAGTTACAGAACCACACACAGATTAGTGGGTGTCATGATAAGAAACAAGATAAGTGATCTCGGACTAAGGTGGAACTTGAATGACCACAGACTGTTGAAGTTAATCATGTGCTCTGTTTGTGTGATCTGCAGGCACCTTCGCTGTCATAAGTCTGATGATTGGGGGGGTTGCTGTTAGAGAAGCCCCTGACTCAATGTTTCCTATACTGCCTGCAAATGCATCCAACGCATCTACCCTCGTGAATGAGGAGGCCCGTGATGCAAAGAGGGTCCAGGTGGCTGTGGTGACCACAGCCTTCGTGGGAATCATCCAGGTCGGTCTCAAACCAAATACACTCTGCACAAGGTCTGTCTACCTTCAACCCCCACAGAGTGTATGTAGAACAGTTATGTGATACAGCTTGATCAAAATCTTCCCACGATCAAAAAACACCTTTTACACAAACAAGTGTTTGAGTCACTGTTGGTGTTTCCATGCACTTTGTTTTACAGTATACAGTACTTATCCCCTTACTTACTCCCTGTTTCCTTAACCTTTTTTTCTTCCTTAATTCAGATTCTCTTGGGTCTTCTCAGATTTGGCTTTGTAGCGATCTACCTCACAGAGCCCCTGGTGCGAGGCTTCACTACAGCAGCATCCATGCACGTCGTCATCTCCCAGCTAAAGTACCTGCTGGGGGTGAAGACACAGCGTTATAGCGGGATTCTTTCTGCTATTTATGTGAGTTTAATTGTATTTGTGGTATGAAGAGTGCAAGCCTTTTTTCTCGTTACTGGTTTTGTTGTTCATTTGGTAAATACGTGGATTACTTACATGTCACAAATGGTCATGCTGTCCTATTTCTGATGCTGCAGAGCCTCATAGCGGTAATCCGTAACATCACCAGCACCAATGTAGTTGCTGTCATCCTGGGCCTGGTGTGTCTCATCTTCCTGTTTGTGATCAAACACCTCAACGAGCGCTACAAAAAGAAACTGCCCATTCCCATTCCCGGAGAGATCATAGTGGTCATTGTGTCAACAGGCGTCTCGTACGCCATGTCGCTGTCAGAATTGCACAAAGTGGATGTAGTTGGGAAGATACCAACAGGGTAATGTTAGATTTTCATTTTGTCGGGGGGGGATTTCTGGAATGTGGAAATTAGAGAGGTGTATTTCAGTCACAGGGTTTTTCCAGCTGGGAGATCTAAATTCACTAATGTAGATCTTGTGTTTGTCTTGTCATCTTAGGCCCTTGTTCTCTGAATTAAACTATGAAAAGAAACCCACAATAACATTTTAGCTGAAAATATTTACACACTGGGATGGACATACTAAAAGTGTTTCTTTTCCTCAGGCTTTCCCCTCCTGCTGCACCGGACATATCTCTGTTACCCAATGTGATCACAGACTCCTTTGCAATAGCAATTGTAGGATTCTCAATGGACATTTCACTTGCCAAGATCTTTGCCCTAAAACACGGCTACAGTGTGAATGGCAACCAGGTGAGCGTAGACATCTGAGAATCTGCTGAAAAACAATAAACTCTGTGTGGGATCATTATGTTAGCACAATCTTAAGTTACCAGGTAACGGTCAACATAATCCTGTAATTTGATTTCAAAGGTCATGTAAAAGTAAAAACCTTATTCCTTGTGTAATCTTATCTTATCTTATCTATTGAGGATTAGAGAAACCTGATTTCCAGGATTTATGGTTTGTTCTGTTCAAATCAAAGACTGAGACATTTTAATGGTTAGTTACAGTGAAATAAACAACTGCATGATCTGACATTTATATAAAAGTCTTAACTAGATAAAGGAAGCTGAATTAAACAAATCGGACAAAAAAAAAAAAAAAATCCAGCTTTTCACAGATTGGTGAACCTCTGTCCATCTTTACTCCTAAGTGACTCTGACAGTCTAAGACGCTTTTCATACCCAGTCACGTTACTGACCTGTTGTCTATTAACTTAGTTACAAAATGTTCTTCCAGCTCTTCCTTGTTAGTGCCACTTACTTTTCCAGCCTTTTTTCCCTTTTTCCCACCTTTTTTGAGACGTGTTCATCAGTTTCTAATTATTTTCTTGTGGTACATTTCTCAGTTTAATGGCTTGATATTGTACAGTGCTTATAAAAAGTATTCACATATAGGTTAGTGAGTTTGACAACAAAAATTTCAGAAAAATACCTTATTAATGTCAAAGTGATGTCAATAAAAAAAACAAGGTGAAATCAGGGTTTGCATTAATATTTATCCCCTTCAGTTCAGTATTTAGTAGATGCACCTTTGGCTGCAGTCACAGCACAGAGTCTGTGTGGATAGGTCTTGGACACTGGGAGTTTATGCCATTCTTCTTTGCAAAACTGCACAAGCTGTGTCAGGTTGCGTGGGGATCGGGTGTAAACAGCCCTTTTCAAGTCCATCCACAAATTCTCTTTTGGATTGAGGTCTGGGCTTTGACTCGACCACTCCAGAACATTCACCTTGTTGTCAGTGAACTATTTCTGTGTAGCTTTGGCTGTATGCTACGGATCATTGTCTTGCTGAAAAACAAATCTTCTCCCAAGCCATAGTTGTCTGAATAAGATTGTCCTCCAGGATTGTCCTATATTTTGCTGCATTCATCTTACCCCCTACCTTAACAAGCCTTCTAGGGCTGCTGAGAAGCATCCACACAGCATTATGCTGCCACCACCGCATTCACAGTGTGGATGGTGTGTCTGTGGTGATGTGCAGTGTTTGGTGTCTGCCAAACATAGCGTCTTGTCTGATGGCCAAAAAGCACCTTTTGGTTGCCTCTCCCCCATAAAGCTTTGACTGGCACCAGTGTCTTTATACTGCAATCACTTGGGACACATTCACCACTCACTCTGGTGATTCCCATTTCCCTAATAGTGGGACTACTAGCACTAAATATCTGGACCTCTATTTGATTAGGTCAGTCATTTCAAAGGGGGTGAATATTAATGCAAACACCTTACATCAATAAAGGGGTGAATACTTTTTATAGGCACTGTATATATGTTCTATTGTGAATAAAATATAGGCTTATAAGCTTTGCAAATCATTGCATTCTGTCCCAACGTTTAATGTAGACAATATTTGCTTTAAATATTTGTATGTGACAAAAATCTCTTGGATTATTAATCAAATAATGAAACTATATTGCAAAACTGATGTATGATAAGGTATCTGATCCCATAGTGAACTCTATAGTTAATATGTGGCACACTGGATCGCCTGGAGGAATCGCTATATATCTAGATAAGCACGACTTATCCGTGTGAGCGTTTGTTGTGGTTTTCTCTGGATTCTACCTTTCACCTACAAAAAGTGGAGTTTTTTTTCCACTACCTAACAAGCTGCAGAACTGTTATCTTCATTTGAGTTTGTTTAGCAAACAGAGCAAACTTGTCTTTGTTCCTCTTTCAGGAGCTCATTGCCCTCGGTCTGTCCAACTTCATCAGCTCCTTTTTCCAAACCTTCGCCATCACTAGCTCCATGTCAAGGAGCCTGGTCCAGGAGAGCACAGGAGGAAAAACACAGGTCATACGCACACACTTAGGGAGTGACTGCACTATCTAACTGTTGGTGTTATAAAACCATAAGTAGAAAAAGAAAATATGTTGACACATACTTAATGCTGTTTGGGTATGTTTAGATTGCAGGGCTGGTGGCGTCTCTTGTGGTACTGCTGGTAGTGGTGGCCATTGGTTTTGTCTTCCAGCCTCTCCCTCAGGTGGGTGTGAAGCTTCCAGCTTCCTGTCTGGCAGCTCGGCGTCACAGGTGGAGCCGCAGACATTTTAATGTTATCAATGTGCTGAACAAACAAATGTGCTGACAGCTCACTGGCTAATGAGGTTTAAACACCTCATCATGTTCTGTTCTGCAGGCGGTGCTGGCTGCCATCGTCATGGTCAACCTGATGGGGATGTTCAAGCAGTTCAGAGACATTCCTAGTTTGTGGAGGACCAGCAAGATTGAACTGGTCAGTTTTGGCAAGTCAACATGAAAAGTAACTGCATTAGAGTTCCTCAGCCAGCAACACATGAAAACCTGAACATGCATGCTGCACTTTGTTGTCACTGTGGTGTGACTTTAACTGTTACAAGTCTCTTCTCTTGTTTGCTAGTTGATTACAATAAGCACCACATGCTGCGCCTTTAATCAGAATAGCAGAACACAGCAGCTCGCTGACTTCAAAGTGTTGGTGTGTGTTAGCTTCTGCTATTTTAAACAGTACAGCAAAAGTGTTCTGTGTCAGTGTTGAATCTTATCATAGTACATAGAGCACTTATGAAACAGACCTCTGTGGAGTTAAACATTGTACATTTATTTGTAAGTCCAAGTGTTATGTATTTGGTATATAGGGTCTTTAATGTATCTTTCTAAACACAAATAGCTAATCATTTTATAAAATGTCATTTGTTTCAACCATTATTGGTTGGTATTGGTAGTTGGATAAAACATGACAGACCTCTACCACCTGCAGTTTGTGTCTCATAGAAAGAAAAGAGGATGTAGCTGTTTTTACTGTATTACCACTGAGGTACAACGCAGCTTTTTTGTTGATTTCTGTTTCCCTTTTCTCTCTCTCAGGCCATCTGGCTCGTAGCCTTTGTAGCGTCTGTGCTGCTGGGTCTGGATTACGGCCTCCTGGTGGCCATCACTTTCGCCATACTGACAGTCATCTACAGAACACAGAGGTACTGATAATAGGCAGCTGTTTATCTCCAGCTTGAATTTGTGTTTATAACTGTTGGCGTCATTATTCCCCATATTTTTAGCCAATCAAATGCTGTAAATATGGATGGACATACTTTAGGTATGCTAAGAGAAAATGTGCTTGTGGCCTCACTGTCTTTCAGCCCCACAAGTGCAGTTTTGGGACATGTAGCTGATACGGGTCTGTACTGTGCTGTGAGTGAGTTTGAAGAGGTGAGTCTGTGAAATCACTCCAGTGTAAACGCAGGGGAAACATTTCCATCAGTCTGCCGGTCTGATCTCTGAACATGTGTTTTGTTCCCAGGCAGCTGAATATGATGGGATTAAGATTTTCCACTCCAACTCTTCGATCTACTTTGCCAACAGTGACCTCTATGTGAATGCCCTCAAGGAGAAGGTAATCCCATCCACTGCGTGTGTTTAACTTAAACACTTGTACACATGAAATAAAATAATCAATAACATATAAGGGCTGTAAAGATTCTGCAAATCCACGGTTCGGTTCAGATATCGATGTCTTTACAGACTGGAATAAGTCCTGAACAGTTACAAGCTGCCCAGAAAGCCCTGAAAAAGCAGAAAGAGAAGGCGAACAGCAAACACAACTCTCCACTCAAGATTTGTGTCAGGGTGAGTTTTCTACACTGGTGCAAAGAAATACTGGTCACACATCATACAGATGTGTTTTCAGTGTTTATTTTACTGTTTCTCTGTCTTTCTTCATCAGACACCTTGCTTAGAAGATACATAGTTTAGATCTGTGATTTTAAAGGCTCTCGTCAACATAAGCAACAACCGTGTGTTTCTTCTTAAGCCAAGTGCAGAATATGGTTCATTTGTGGCTGTAGGTCTTTCCTCTTATTAGGCTGCATCTGTCAACTTCAGTTCAGTTCACAAGGGCTTTATAAAGTATAAAGCCTGCTCCAATTTCTGCAAGCTGTTTAGTAAGAACAACTTTTACATTTTCTTCATTGTCCAATTGTATTTTAGTTTATCCCAGTCTTTTGACAGATACTCTGTGAACTGCATTCTTTAGGTTTGTTCTTCATGCCCAGTTAGTCAGTTCGACCAGAAACACTCGAAGTTCCTCCTGCAAAACGTTAAGTGGTCTGCACACTTTCTGTGTGTGTGTGTGTGTGTGTGTGTGTGTTTTAGTGTGTTGTGTTACGTAGGGGATTGTTTAAATCCTGGAGGGATTGAAAAACAGCTTTCACATTTCTCAAGCCCTAAAGGAAAAAAATTG
Organism: Helostoma temminkii; assembly: GCA_900302695.1. Taxonomy (NCBI): domain Eukaryota; kingdom Metazoa; phylum Chordata; class Actinopteri; order Anabantiformes; family Helostomatidae; genus Helostoma; species Helostoma temminkii. The sequence continues at coordinate 15,194 of OMLM01004737.1, forward strand.
TTGACTGAATATTTTGCGGAAATTGTGTGCTGTAAGACATTTCTGGCATTGCTCTGTTTGTGACACGTTCGTTGTCAGCGTTTCAACTCAAGATACTTTGTATTTCTTTGTCTGGTTCTAGTACAAGAAGCAGGGAGTGACCCATGAGGTCGTGTCACAAAGCCAAGCGACGGAAGATCAGAAGAACGGCCAACTGCAGGACAAACACGACGAATCGGAAACGGAGGACGCCGTCTTTCTTGAACCCCTCAGCACCGTTCACTCCGTCATCCTGGACTGGACGTCTGCCAACTTCATCGACTCAGTTGGAGCCAAAGCCATCAAACAGGTTCTTCTTTAATGATTAATTTCAGCATCAGGTTCACTACTACAACAAAGGGGGTGGTAACATGTTTGATTCAATTTAAGTTTAGAAAAGCATTTTCAGTGTGTATCTGTCTGTGCAGGTCATTAAGGAATATAAAGCTGTGGATGTGCGGGTGGTCATAGCTGGCTGCAACAGTAAGTCATCATGAGTATTTAGGTTTTCTCATTTCTTAAATCTATGTTTTAAGCTATGGTCTAGTAAGAGCCGCCTTCGTGGTTCACATGGTCCAGGAAAACTTTATGTATATAAAACACTTTTGTCTGATTGCTCTTCAAGGGACCGTGCTGGCTGAGCTGGACACCTTACAGTTCTTCACCGGAGGCATGAGCACAGACATTATGTTCCCCACAGTCCACGATGCCGTGCTGCACTGCCAGCACTCACATACCCACCCAACTGCTGCTCCAACCAGTGAAATGACCTGACAGGAGGTGACAGCTGGAACCAAGAACAAATCACAGCAGTGTCCTTACTTGGACAGCAGGTGTGGGATGACCCACACACCGACTGTAGGAGCCATGAACTAGTCTCCACACGTGTGCATAACACTAGACATGACCTGAACTAAACAATCATTCAAACAGAACACGGGTGCTCGCTGACATCGTTGTTACATTGCAAGTGTTGAAAGCAGTGACATGCTTTTTCAAATCAGAAATTTTAGTTTTATTTCTGTGCATTGATGGGAGTAATCTAAGCTGCACTTTTAATAATTTTAGTTTTTTTGCGATTTCAGTGGTAGAAATTTGTAAAACTGACCAGAAGCTGTGTCTTATAATGCTGACATCAAATATTTTTAGTTACTGAGCAGTCATCCTGGTACATGACTATTTTCCTCTAAGCTGTATTTTTGTGTGAACTATTTAAACCAAACAATGAATGACCATCACTGGTCCTTTTGTAGTATCATGTTTATTGTTACTTATCTTTGTCATTGATGTTTTATTTAAAAAAAGAGGAAACAAAGTTTCACAGGATGCCTTCAAGTTACTAAGTGGTTTATATGTAAAAAAAATAAAATAAAAAGGCCTGATCTGGAATAAACTTTATTTTTAAGCAAACAAAGACAACACAAACTTTCGTTTTTCACTTTTCTGCCTCACACACTCTCTCAGTTGTAGGTCATGTATCTGGGGGTGGCGCTGAACTTGGCATAGGACTTGATGACCTTGTTAACAGCCTCCAGGAAATCCTTCTCAGTGGCGACCTTCCTGCGAGCTCTGATGGCGAACATCCCTGCCTCTGTGCACACACTGCGGATCTCGGCGCCTGACAGGAAACATCACATTTTTGATATCTTAAGCAATAAGGGGAAGTTTGGTCCCGTAGCTAAACCCTGTTTTTGTAGAGACGTTCTACTTTATGTTAGGATTCATCAGTGGCCAAAAGGTCAGTTTCCCCACAAGTGATTAAAAAAGTCTCTTTACTGCATAATAATGTCCAATTCACTGGATTTCCATTTAGAGATTAAGACTAAACAAACATTACATAATTCACTACATTGGGAGAGGCATCATTCTAATATAAACTGAATTTTAAAAAAAACTAGAATGATCGTTTAAGCGAGGGAGAAAGTAAATAAACTCGAACTACAAAAGTACAGATGTTATTTCAATAAACAAGTTACATCGCTGCCTTAATCAGTCTGTTAAAGCGACGCCTTCCCGTCATTCAGAGATGAGTCACTTTTACATTCATGTTCATACACCATATTTGTGATGAAGACAATTTGACACTAACGCAACATAATTTAAGGTTCAGGCAACTTTCTGTACAGACATTAAAAATTTAACATCAATCTTTCTGTGTAATAAAGTAACCGATGTGTGCTGTCTGTGAGGTTTGAATTTCATAACAACCGCAGCATTAAATTCTTGTCATGTCATAATATGTTTGACATACCAGTCTCAGTGAAGAGACTGCAAACTGGCCTCACATCAATAACAAGTTCCCTCTAGTGGTGACTGTTCTTAAAGCTCTCTGGTTACTACACCACAGCTGCAGTTACCTGAAATCTGTGTGATCAGACTGTAGTCTGTCTGTTTCACTGTGTTCTCCCTGACATTCTGACTGCACTTCTTCACTTGATAAAATCTAATTCATTTTCATCTCACTTAATAATCCTCGGTAATGTGACTGCATGTTGATGCTGTCGGTGGGTCCAACCTGGACAGACTGCTATGTCGACTTTTACAGTAAAGTGACCTGGGTGCTCATTCATACATGAAGCTGACATGTTCATAGTCATTAGTCAGACTAATATAATTAGAGCATGTCTGAAAAGGGCTGTAGATATAAAAGAGGAGGGATGAAGGGTAAGAGAACAGAGAGTGAGCGCTGCTGTGTCAGTCGTACCTGTGCTGTTGGGGCAGAGGCGAGCCAGCAGCTCAAAGCGAATGTCTCTCTCCACACTCATGGAGCGGGCGTGGATCTTGAAGATGTGCGTGCGACCCTTAAAGACAACACGAACAGGGGTGAGATCAGAGACTCAAACATGGAAAAAAGCTAAAAGGCTACAGTAGAAAAAAAAACATTTCTACAGTCATAAAACTCAGCCATTCTTCTTTTAGTTCTGTTTTTTGTGTAAAAACATAATAAAAAACATCTGATTGTAGCGAGTCTTAGTAGTAGGAAGATACAACCTCAGTCGAACAACAAAATAGTGCCCCCAATGATTTAGTAGATACATCCACCGTATGAGTTTCAGTCTCTCGCATCATTTGGACCTTTACAACTTTTCTTTAGTTCACTGAGGTTCTGGCACATTCACTTATGCACAGTTCTCTTGAAGTCCCAGCACAGGTCCAGACTAACACTGACTGAAGAATGGTATTTTCATTGTCTCAATATAAACATGTGTAACACACATATCATAAAAGAACTACCTGTGCAATAAAAGGAAAAAATGTCACTTTGAAGCCTTTTACTAAGGACTGCTACAATCTGGTGATTTTTTTATTATGTTTTTACACACACACACAAATATATAAAAAAAAAGATTGTTAAAAGTTAAAAGATAACTTTTGCACATGACTGTAGCTATATAATACAAGTAAAGATGTGCAGATATGAGCTAATGTCATAATCAACAAGTCACCTCCAGGTCAGGCAGGCTGAACTCAATCTTCCTGTCCAGACGTCCAGGTCTCATCAGAGCCGGGTCGAGTGTGTCGGGTCTGTTGGTGGCCATCAGAACTTTGATGTTGCCTCGAGGGTCGAAGCCGTCCAGTTGGTTGATGAGCTCCAGCATCGTCCTCTGGACCTCGTTGTCTCCTCCAGCGCCGTCATCAAAACGAGCACCTGGAAGGTTCAGAGACACAAAGTTCAGTGTTCATGTCAAAGACAGGAAGTTAAATCTCTCGTGGACCACGTTATATATGCACATTTATTCTTCTTTAAAATAATCAGTATGTAATGATAAAAGACAAATTGTTTGTAGAATTCTAAAGATTTTCATTTATATTTTTGTGGGAACAGATCACAACACAGAAAAAAAAAGTACAGTCAATACAGACGTTAACACAGTAGAATGTGAAGAAAAGCTTTACCTCCGATGGCATCAATTTCATCAAAGAAGATCAGACAGGCCTTCTTAGTCCGGGCCATCTCAAACAGCTCACGCACCATCCTGGCTCCCTGCAGACACAGACAGAAGACAGAAAAAGTCAAAAAAAGTTCTTATTTGTCACCACTCTGTTTTAACTGCTGTGTGATTCTGACGTCTTCTGTGATTCTCACCTCTCCCACGTATTTCTGCACCAGCTCGGAGCCGATGACTCGGATGAAACAGGCATCTGTCCTGTTGGCTACAGCGCGGGCGCACAGGGTCTTCCCTGTACCAGGGGGCCCAAACAGTAGCACGCCTTTTGGAGGCTCAATGCCCAGATTGACAAACCTCTCAGGCTGAGGAAGAGGAAAAAAGAGATGATGAGTGATGGTGGAGGAGCATCTGCATGTATGCATCATTCATGTTAAGGAAAACTCACGTGCAGCAGGGGAGTCTCCACCACTTCTCTCAGCTTCTCAATCTGCTCCTTACATCCACCAACGTCACTGTAGGTCACATCAGGCTTTTCCTCAACCTACAGCAGAACATGCGAACAAAAGCTAATTATTTCTTTCGTGAATGCATTTCTTCTAATAATAACATGAAAACACCCAAAAGATTAGATATAAAGAAATCAAAATTTCTATTTTAAAGGCGTCATCCTCCTTCTTCTTACCTGCATCATGGTGACAGTCGGGTCAATCTTGGGAGGCAGAGGAATGTGGATCTGATACTTGTTTCTGTCGACCCTGGAAGAACAGAAGAGACACATTGAGCAGACTGTTTCACATCTGAGAAACCTGATGGTGACGTTTGATCCGTTTGAATAGAGCATCCTCCTCACCCAACTCTCATGCCTTCCTCGATGTCTGTCGGGGCCACCTGGTCGCTCAGGTCCACCACAAACTTGGCAAACTGTTTGACATTGATGATGTATTTTGGGTCCTCTGAGTCTGCATTGATGATCTTTGTGCATCTGTTGGGGCAAAGGAATTCAGCTGCTTAAAGACATAAACAGACACTTGCACTAAACACAACAGCTACATAAAGTCAAAGATGAAGGCTTAAGGTGTCTTTACATAGACTTTACTGCAGAAAACTGATGCCTGTACATTGATACTATAATTTTTCAGATGAGGACTAAATTTTACACTGGTACTCCTGAATGACAGTATAGTTGCTATTTACTTTTCAGGATCTGATCACCAGCAACATTCAATTCATATCTATTAGACTCAATTCTCAAAACTGTGTATAAAATAGTTATATTAAATATTTTTCTGAGCAAATACTTTCATGCGTTTTACTATAAATGCAGGATTTTTATTGTAACAGTTGACCCTGTGCTACTGCTAACTAGACAGTCCTGGATTAACTAGGTGTCAATATAGCACTTACACAACTCTGGGTTTAATTTATGCAGATGGTTTATTTACACATCATCATTTGGTCAGTGAAACTAAAGGATCAATTTCTTGGGGAATTTCTGTTCACAGTACAGAATATTTTTATTTATTTAAGTATTCCGTAGTCCGTGGGTCAGTTTTAGCCCAGGTTTTTTCATAAACATAAACAACATAAATTTAATGCCTATCATCCAGTTGCATTACCTCGCCACCTGCAGCGGCTGTTCACTCTGCAGAGTCTGTTTGTCAGCTGCCAGATCCCAGAGAGCTGGTGGGGCCAGGCCAGTGTCTGACTCCTTAATGCCTATGACAGCCAAAGTTAGCCACAGTTAGCAACGAGATTTACTGAGAAAATAGCAACATTTTCTTTGTTGTGATGCCAAGTGTATTTATCCTTTCACCTGTCAGCTCGTTGATCTTTTTGAGCAGCTGCTGGATGTCGTCTTCTACTTGTTTGATCTGTCTGGAGTAGGTGCTTTGACCCTGCAGACAAACACCAAATCAGAGGAGCTTTAATTAATAATAGTGACCACTTTACCGTCACAACTGTCGCATAGTTTTCTACGGCCTTACTCACATAGGTTTTCAGCAGCGCGATGTCTCCTTCATCCAAAGCTGTTGTGATGAACATGAAAACAATATCAATGAATTTGCCAGTGGGCCGCTAGCATACTTGTCAAACTGAGCGGTGCCGTTTACACACACATGTATACACACATTATATTAGTGCGACTTATTTACAACAAATATCTTAGATTTTTGTTTATTAAACAACAGTTTTCTTAGCCTATTGTAAATAGCAGCAGTTTGTTTAACGAGCTGAGCTAACGTTAGCTAAGAAGCTAATGTCGACGTTAGCGTCCTCTACAGAAATGTGTTTCCAACTATTTAAATTCACTTTTAAATATACCTCTAATAGGCGAGTCCTCCTTTTCTTCTTCCTTAATCTTCCTCTGGTCATCTCCCAAATAATCCGGCATGTTTGAGCTGAATAAAGTGTTTCTCACAACAAACAGACCGAGCTGCTTCGGCAGCTAAACTGTACAATTACACAGCAGCTTTGAGTTTCCTGTGGCTTCCGCCGCTCTGCGCAAGTCACCGGAAATACGCGTCGGAGTTTTATTGCGCATGTACCACCAATACAAAATATTGTCATTATGCATACACCACTCCTATAATTAAAAATTCCCTATAATACATATGATATATCTATTTTTTGCTAAATTTATGCAATCGGTTTCCATGGATGCTCGCAGCTTGGTTAAATGTCCACTGCGGAACTATAGTTGTGTTTACGACACGGACCGGTTAGCGGCGTGACACCCAAGCTCGTTCTGAGATTGCCACTGTAAAGGGAGGCCCATGTGGTGTGTTAATGAGCGGGACAGAAACTTCAGCACTTTAGAAAGCTTTCAGTTGATAAATTCTGCACCTGGATGTTCGCATAGCTTGTATTTTTGAAAATGTTGTTAGAAGCGCTGGACGGCGATGAAACGGTTGTTTTTACCGCGGCTGCCGGTAAGCATGAAGGAGGCCAGAGGAAGGTGGCTAGCTAAGCTACCAGTGTTTTACACATAACTTAGTCGTCAGCAGGCAGTCAAAGGCAGACACAGGAGACTAAGCTAATGTTATCAGCGAATTAAAAGCTCAAAAGAGTTTTTTTATTAATAATATTTTCTTTTTTGTTACTCGTTTTATTCTGTTTTTTCTGTTGCATAATGTCAGCCAGCTTCTGCCCACTCATTGCTGCAGGGTCCTGACTGTTATTAGCTGAACACTAACTAGTTGGCAGCTCCTGATATTAACACATTTCACAGCCTGTGTCTGTATTTGTGTATATCTGTGTGAGAGACATTAATTACCAGGCTGTTACATAATGTCTGAACACCTGTTGCTGAGAGGCAGACATGTCACTGTTTCACCAAGGCTGTAGTTTTCAAAGGCTGGTTGTGTCACAAAAATATGAAATAAAAATAACCTTGCTCTCCCTCAACAGCCTCTGTGCAGGTCCAGATGGAGCCTGTGGGTCGGTGGTTTGAGGCCTATATGAAGAGGAGAAGCAGGAATGTGTCTGCCTCTTTCCAGGAGCTAGAGGAAGAAGAGGAGTCATCAGAGGAGTCGGAAGATGAAGAGTTTCAGCTGCAGGAGTCCGCCATGCTCCGAACACTTGACCCCAAAGATTGGAAGGTATTAAAAAACCTTTATATCAAGCACACAAGTTTCTGCTTGCTTGATTTTAGGGCTGAAGTGGTTGTATGTGTGTACAGGTGTGTACGTACTCCAAACAAACTAAGACTCTTTACACTTTACCGCCACGTTACAGTGGTAGCTACCATGTTAAAACTACACTGCTCAAAAAAACATAAAGGGTAACACATAATCATTCCAATGTAAGTCCAAATCCATCACACTTCAGGGATATCATGTGCTAACTGTGCAGTTAGGAAGCAACACTGAGTCAATTTCACCTGCTGTTGTGCAAATGGACCAGACAACAGATGGAAATTAGAAGCCATTAGCAAGACAACCCCTATAAAGTAATGGTTCTGCAGGTGGTGGCCACAGACCATTTCCCTGTCCTCATCCTTTCTGGCTGACTTTTGCATTTTGGCAGTGCCCTCCCCACTAGAGGTAGCATGAGGTGGTGTCTGTAACCCACAGAAGTTGCTCAAGTAGTGCAGTTTATACAGGATGGCACATCAATGCGCAACGTGGCAAGAAGGTTTGCTGTGTCTACCAGCACATGTGACAGACGTGACAGAGTCTGGAGACGCTGTGGAGAATGTTCTGCTGCCTGCAACATCCTCCAGCATGACTGGTTTGGCGGTGGGTCAGTGATGGTCTGGGGAGGCATTTCCTTGGAGGGTCGCACATGTTAGCCAGAGGTGCCCTGACTGCAGTGAGCCCTGGGCTCCTTCTGATGCATGGCAATGCTGGGCCTCATGTGGCTGGAGCATGTCAGCAGTTCTTGCATTATGAAGGCATTGATGCTAGGTAGATTTATCCCAGAGAACACAGATAACTGCACCATGTATATGCATAACTGGGTTTTTACAAGGGCACATGTGCATAAAAAAGACTGCAGACACCACTCTAATATCAGCTGATTGGAACGGCGGAAATCATTACATGGAGTGTGATGGTGCCTTTTTTTTTTTTTTTTTTTTTTAAACAAAGTCCCCATAAGACGTCTAAAAAAGTAACTTTTAGTGTTTTTCTTTAATTCGGTCAGTTTGCTCTGTGACATAAAGCTTTGTGCTGGTCTGTCTGCACATATCTCAGCACTGTCAGCTCCCCTTACACTGACACAAACAGTTAAAATAAAACCGCGCTTCCACAATAAGGCCAACAGAAAGGAGAAATCACATTGCTCTTCTGCTGCATCTGTCTTTTAAAGCAGCGTTCCCAACTCTGGCCCTTAAGTTGGTATCTCCCAGCTAAACCTGATTCAGGTAATAAGTGGGTAGGTCGGGGATAGTTGGGTCCTCGAGGACTTGGCCTGGGAAATGAATGTGTTTCACGTGCACAGTTTGATGTTTAATATTTCAGTTTCTGGTCTAAACACTCATGTTGACATCAAACTAATGAATCTTAATGCTCTTTTCCTTATTTTTACCCGTCAGAATCAGGATCACTATGCTGTTCTCGGGCTCCCACACTTGAGATACAAAGCCACACAGAAACAGATTAAAGCTGCCCGTAAGTATGTTTCCTCCTGCTTATAAACCAGTGTCGCTCTTTGGTGCTAATAAGTGATTTTTGGATGCACTTTCTGCTCTTTCTAAACAGACAAAGCGATTGTATTGAAGCACCACCCTGACAAAAGGAAAGCTGCAGGAGAGCAGATTGTAGAAGGAGACAATGACTACTTTACCTGTATAACTAAAGGTATATTTAGTGCTTCTAATTGTTGTCAGTTCTAATGGTATTTCAAAAAAACTCGTGCTACTATTTGTCACTGTGTGAACCTCAGCTATAGAAATCCTGTCGGATCCGGTGAAGAGGAGAGCCTTTGACAGTGTAGATCCTACCTTCGACAACACCGTGCCTTCAAAGGGCGAAGGCAAAGAAAACTTTTTCGAAGGGTTTGCCCCCGTTTTTGAGAGAAATGCAAGATGGTCTTCCAAAAAGCACGTACCCAAACTTGGAACCATGGAGTCGTCTTTTGAAGAAGTGGATAATTTTTACTCCTTTTGGTAAGTCATTTGTTTATTAGGAAGGGATTATGATTTGAGATTGAAAAGGAAGTCAGAAGAAAAGACAAAGTGATGACTTGTTACTTCAACTGTTAAAGGTACAACTTTGACTCGTGGAGAGAATTCTCATACTTGGATGAAGAGGAAAAGGAAAAGGCTGAATGGTGAGCTACTGTGCACCGCATTCAGAGCACTGAGCCAGATTTCAGGTAGCTCGTTTCTCACTTTTCTTTTTTTCCCCCGCAGTCGAGATGAGAGGAGGTGGATTGAAAAGCAGAATCGAGCTTCCAGAGCTCAGAGGAAGAAAGAGGAGATGAACAGAATACGAACACTAGTTGGTACAGTCCTTCAGCCAGCACACACCACAAGATTTCATAAAGAAGATTTTGATTAAAGGGCTAAAAAGAAATACAAAGTCTACACAAGACACCACTATATATGGGAATGGGTTTAACATAATGTACACCAGTGGCAGAACTTGTAAATTTCACATAGTAGCAAAGGTGTGGCATGTTGTTGGCGCATATACCATTGAAGTTTTACGACATTCTAACGTATTTTACTTCACAGAATTATTACAAAATAGCCAAAAACTAAAATTAATCAAGTTATTTTACTCGGTGAAAGGCCAAGACCATGCTGCAGTGGATTGGATGGTGGTGGGTACGCAACATGAGATGATGGATGTTTGTGTCGCTGTCTCAGTTTTGGAATTATTACAAGCTTTACTATAAACTGCCTGTGGTGATTAGGAACAGTTTGAAAATTTTAAGATGATGTTTTGTATGTACAATCCTAGATCTTCTCCTACCACCTGGGCTGTTTCTTGAACGTGTTGTTAGGAAACGAAAAAGCAAACCCCACAATAAGGGGTGAACTGTCACCTTTGTCTCCTATATAGGAATAACTAACTGATCCCGGGGAACATTTAAGGAACAACTTTAGATCTGCCACTGGTGCACACAGCAGCGGTCAAAGAAAATCACCGCTGAAAACTAGTTGCATGAACGATTTGTGTTGCTTCTCTGCAGATACTGCCTACAGTTGTGACCCTAGAATAAAAAAATTCAAAGAAGAAGAAAAAGCCAGGAAGGAGTCGGAGAAGAAGGCTAAAGCTGAGGCCAAGAAGAGAGAGCAAGAGGAGAAGGAGCGAGTAAGTCTTATTTACGATTGCGGATAGAGGATCAGTAAGTGTTGATGTGTCTTTGTTGACGCAAGACTAGGAGAATACAGTGTGTTCTCTGTCAATGGGTTCTGTAGCAGTTTCAGATTGTTCATGGTATAGGTTTGCTTTTGGGATGACGTCATCTTGTGTGCGTGTGTGTGCTCGACAGGCACGGCAGGCGGAGCTAGAGGCAGCTCGTTTGGCGAAGGAGAAGGAGGAAGAGGAGGCCAAGCAGGTGGCCCAGCAGGCGAAGAAAGAGAAGGAGATCCAGAAGAAGGCCATCAAGAAGGAGAGGCAGAAACTCAGGACTAGTTGCAAGGTTCATTATTGTGAAAGCAGTGAGGAGCTGTGTGAAGATACTTGACTGAAATCTTAGATGTAGTTAAGGTCATGTTTTCTGTCTCTGCGTCTTTCCCAACTCTCAGAACTGGAATTATTTTGCTGACAATGAAGTCGACAGCGTGAAAATGATGGAGGAGGTGGAGAAGCTCTGCGATCGGCTGGAGCTGACCAGGTGCAGTCCACTAGATTGTTGCTTAGATTAATTTGAATGTTTCTAGATGATTTGACGCATTTCCGTCGCTCAACTCTTATTTCTGGTCTTATTTTTGTTGATGAGATGTTAAACTGTTTTTTTTTTTTTTTTCCATTTTTCATGTTGTTTCCAGTCTGCAGTCGTTGAATGAGCTCCTGGCCTTGGGCTCAAAAGAAGACGGAAAAACAGCTGTGGAGAAGCAGGTAAAATAATTTAGTTTCGATACAGGAGATGTACAGGTGAGGCGTGTAGTCATCACTAGGCTTATAACCATGCTGTGGTGCTTTTTTTACTCAGGTACAGGAGGTGAACGCCCAGCTGCAGAAAGAGAGAGAGGCCGAGATCCAGGCGAGGCAGGCGGCTCGCAGCGCTGAACAGGCCAGTGGTGGTGGGGGAGCTGGGGGGAAGGGCTGGAACGAAGAAGACCTCCAGCTGCTCATCAAAGCTGTCAACCTGTTCCCTGCTGGAACCAACGCCAGGTACACAGTCAAACTGAAGCAGCTGTGCATGATCCCTCTGTCACACTCTGGACAGTCTATTTTCTCTCTACCACCAGAAGGCTAGACTTATATTTTTTTCCAAGCATTTTCTTCTTTACTTAACAGTGGAAGATATGTTAATTTCCATCTCTTTCTTTCTTACAGATGGGAAGTTATTGCCAACTATATGAACTTGCACTCCACCAGTGGCATGAAGAGAACGGCCAAAGACGTAATCAACAAAGCCAAGAATCTTCAACGACTGGGTGAGATTCCTCAGGAAGATAAGTAACACGCACAAGAGTGTGTTAGGGGTTTTATATTACTGCTATTTTACTTTAGGTAGATACTCAGTGGCAAGAAAAACTGAACTATTTGCTTTTTTTTTTCTTTTAATCATGAAATGTGATGTGATCTTCACCAAAGACACAAATCAACAACCAATATTTCTAAGCTGATAAAACACAGTCCTGATTGTGTCACGTCTTTATTGAACACATGAGGTAATAGTGGAACAAGTAAGTGAAAGTGTTGTAAGTGGCTGGATCATCTTGGCAGCAGTAACCTTAAGCAAGCTCTTCATGTTCAGCTCAGCTGTGTTCTCAGGACGTCTGGTGCGAATGACTCAGTAGAAGTTGGGTGATACAGCAGGACAATTAACCTAAACACTGAAATAAATCTACAACAGAATTGTTTTGGAGACATGAAATCCACCTTCTGGAGGGGGTGTCAGAATCCAGACCTCAACCCAATAGAGATGCTGTTGGTTGACTTCAAGAGCCGTTCACACCAGAAATTCTAAGAATAAAGCTGAGCTGAAGCCGTTCTGTAAGAATGGTCCAAACTTACTTCTAATCCATAACTACAGGACGCGTTTGGTTGAGGTTTTTAATGGTTCAACCACTTGCTGAAACACAAGGAACACCATTTGTCATGCTCTCTACCTAAACTAAATGCTGTTACCTCTGTCTCCCCAGATCCACTACAGAAAGATGAGATCAACAAAAAAGCCTTTGAGAAGTTCAAGAAGGAGCACACCTCAGTGCCTCCCTCCATAGACAATGCTACGCCGTCAGAGAGATTCGACTGTGAGTATCTGCAGTTTGTGGTGTGTTCTTGTAATCGGTGAAACTGCAATTACTTGAACATCAGTGATTGTTAGATGGATCATTTCTAGCTAAAATCTCCAAAGCTCCACCAGAAATCAAACTGCAGCAGGCTGTTCACAGGCAGCTCTTGAAATGCGTAAACATGCTGTGTCTCTACCCCCACAGCCTCTGGTAGTGAAGGTAACGCTGCTCCCTGGACCACAGAGGAACAGAAGCTTCTAGAACAAGCCCTGAAGACCTACCCAGTCAGCACACCCGAGCGGTGGGAGAAGATCGCTGCTGCGGTCCCTGGACGCAGCAAAAAGGACTGTATGAAGAGGTACAAGGTGAGGCGACGTCTAGTGCACCAACACATTTATAGATTTTAAAGGCTGTAGTTTGGTGATGATGAGCTAGAGAAACATCGCTGTATAATTAAATAAAATCAAACTCAGCCTTGTGTGATCCAATATTAAAATATTGTTTTAACACTTTTCCCTGGGTCTCTGACAGGAACTGGTGGAGATGGTCAAAGCCAAGAAAGCTGCTCAGGAACAAGTGGCAGCCAAGAGTAAAAAATGACAAGAACCACAAGAGACAATAGTATCTGTGTTATTTTAACATTATTGTGTTGGTCTTTATTTTATAATAAAAAATGAAAGGAGGAAAAATACTACACACAAGACTTAAATATGTTTTGTTATATGTATACTGTACAGGTCATGGTTCAACTTCTCATCCAGAACATGCCGCTGCGGATCTGGTTGTAGTCTGGCAGCTGTTCAATTGGACCTGAGGCAAAACAAACTGTATTTAATGTCCTGAAACAAAACAGCAGTTGAAAGTGGGTTTTATTTTTGTAGCTCTGACCACTGTGCTAGTAACAGTACTCCAGTTTTACTTCTTTTTCTGTGTTGTCTTACTACTGGTTGGTATTGTTCTATTCTGATAGAAAAGAGGCCCAGAGCTACAACAAGAAAACCCAGTGTCACAGCAAGTGAAACAATGGCTACAGTACATTATGATTATTTAGTACCGACTTGTGTAAAGTACTTGACTTGAACCACTAGTCAAAAGGTTGGGGTCACTTAAAAATATCCTCATTCTTCATAAATATTCTCAGCTGTGCCAACACACTAATTGCATAAGGGTTTTCTAATAATCAGTTTCAATTTGTGTTAGCAAACAACATTACACAAGTACTACTGTCTGCTGATGGACCCATGTTTACCTATGTAGATATTCCGTTAAAAAAAACAAACATTTACAACATTAACAATGTCTACACTGTCTGTTTGATCAAGCTTATGTAATAAAATCAAATTCTTTAACAAACTAAACATTTCTAAGTGACCCTAGACTTTTGGAAGGTATGGCACAGTGTACAGGACAATTACTTTAAGCCCAGCCCTACTGAAATAATTAACTGAAGCAGACTGTGTCCCTGAGCTATGATGTGACTGACAGATGGTCAGTTACAGGCACAGGTTACTTAAAACCAATTATGGAAAACAAAAGGAACATACCAACTGCTGCGATGGCGGGAGCCTTGTTGTAAATGTATTTAGCACACACGTCCTTAATGGTCGTAGCATTGATGGCCTATGGAAGGGGAAACAAATTTAATGCGAGGTGGTGCATATATTATCTAAAATGTTCAAAACACATCAGATGGAAAAAACATTAAAATACAGTATTAGGATATCTACTTTTTATGATCTACAGCAGTTACAGTTCAATTGAGGGATGTGCTTTTTGCTGTAGATTTAAACTAATTTGAATGTTTTAGCCATTAGGCTACATTCTCCAGAAGTCTAAGTCTTAACCTGATTATGAAACCAGGTTATTGTTTAGATGACAGAAGAATTCAGTTTATTACTGAATTACTTATTACTAACCTGGTAAAAACATGACTGGGTCTAAGTGGATGGACCCTGTGCTTTTTTTACTGAGTGAAATCTGAGTAATTCAGTAAATCTGGATCCACTCACATCAATTCTGGCCTCCAGTTCATGCAGAGGGATCCTGCGACTGTAGCACAGCATCTGCCTGCCAATGTCCTCACAGATGGGGGTGGATCCTGCAGGAAGCAAAAAAGAAGTTGACACCGGGAACCATGGGACACTCTGGTCGTGGATGCTGACCGACATCACACTGCTTTACCATCGAGGTGGAGGAGCATGTTGGTCTTGAGCAGGTTCTTTGCCCGTGCCACGTCGCTTTCAGTTGCACTCGTACAGAGAGACATCCTGAGGAGGAGAAATCAGATTCTTCACCCAAACACAATTCAACAAACACAGGGCCATCAGGATGCCATGTTGTATTTTCAGTCTGGTAACATGCAGTAGCTACACCAACTAATGTACTCACCATTCCATCTGAGTGAAGTGCATCATGTCTTTGACCGTGCCGGGCTCACAGACCATGTAGAGCCCCCACAGGCCTGTGTCTGTGTAGCAGGTGTTGAAGGACTGGAAGCTGTGGCACAGGTTTCCCTGACAGGCCATCTGAGCCAGTTTACTGGACAGGTTCTGAGTTCACAAAAGACAAAAGTAAGAACACTCAAGCACAGGTTGTCATTAATGTTCATTAAAAACAAAAAAACAAAACAACAACAAAAAACCTGAAATTGGAAATCTATCCTAAAAGTAGTGGTACACTCTACTTGTTTTTTTGTACACATAAGGACATGTCAGGCTTTACAGACAGTATGGATCAGGCTGGTTCTGTCAGTTTCCCCCTGACCATTAAACAAAAAAGGGCTTCAGTCATCTGATTATTGTTCGATATAGTCAAACAGCTAAAAACAAGAACCTTTCTTTGGAAATGACCATAACCACAAGTGTTTAGAAAAAGAAAAAAGTGACAAGGCCAAAATTATATGTGTCACCTTTGTGAGTATGGTAGGCAGAAAGGCCTCTCCCTTACTTTAAACATAGGCAACACAAGCAGTTTTACTTGGATGTTGACTTCAAAGCCTACCATAATGAAGTGACCTCACAGTCAGCCTTGTAACATCAGGCCCAGAAGAAGTAGCAACAACAATGATCTTGGGATTATGAGGATTATTGTTGACATCGATTTTGAAATCTTAAACCTTCACCCACTTTCTATTTGTTTGCTTTGCAATGATGCAACATACAGCTGCCCTAGACACTGAAAGCTTGGAAATGGCAATAGTCTTTCCCCTTAAGATGAGCATCCAGTGTCTTCTTACTTTCTTTCCTCTTTGGCATGATGAAATTCCTTCTTAGAGAGAATTTAGGAGTAGTCTCTCTCAGTCAAGTGTTCAAGTGCCTCTAGCCCTGTTTATCGCATTGCCTTAAGTTCAATGCTGTTAATTTTGACCACCTCAACTTTCACTACATTTCATATTAAGCAAACCTGAAGTTTTATTTTACATTCCAAAATGTACAAACTTAACTATACACAAAATCTACAGTTTTTACCTTCCCAAACACAATTTATACATTTCTGCCCAAGCTTAAACCCTTGGTTAATGACAAGTCCGGTCGGGTTCAGGTATCCACCCTCTATGAGGATATGAGTCAAAATAAGTATCTCTACATAATTATCATGAGATACCTTTTAAAATTGTAAATTACTGTCATGACTGCAATTATACACTAATCATGACGTAAGTTTGCAATTTTTAATTTTTCACAATGAGAAATTATTTTGTTGACTCAATTATTATCACCTTCTTTTTTATTAAATGAAAATAGTTTTACAGCACATTTGAAAAGCAGAACCCATCGACGTAAAATCTGAAATGACGGCTGCTTAAAAATATAGAAGAGAAAAGCTGGTTCAATTGGCAGCTTGTGTGTTCAGTCCACTGCTGATCAAATGTAGTATGAGCACCAGCTTGTTGTGGTCTTTGTACTGCAATACTGAAAATGTACACAAACAGCCACAACATTAAAACTATCAGGTGCATGCATGCTACCTCTTATCTAATCAGAGGACATGGATAGCATTGGTTCTATGTTTAACGCAGCTTGGAGTTAGAAACTGAACTGAAAGGTAAAGTGACACCAATACTCACCATGCCTCCACCGAAAGAGCGGTCCCAGTTTCCAATAAGCGTGTTTGCCACCATGAGAGGGATGGTGTCAGGGTGAGACCATCCAACTGCCTCCACTGCGATGGCAATATGAGCCAGAGGCATCTTGTCATCTCGCACACGGATCTGAACCAACAGCAGGACACATTACTGCTATTATTATGTTATTGTCTATTAACATTTAATAAAAGCACAATAATAAAATGACGTTTTAGCCTTAACACCACATTACCTCACTTCCTGTGAAGTGACAGGGAGGAAGTGCTGGAGCTTCACCTAGGTATCTGCCAGGAAGTTTTCCAAAGTGATACTTGGCCAAGTTGATGAGCTCATTATGTGAAACTCCTGTGAACAAATATAAATTGACAAATCTCCTAAAAGCCAACGTTTGCTTGTTTCTGTGGTCTCAGTTTGTTTAATTCTTATTGTTGTATTGGTTCATATCAAACAAAGTGAGAAGAAAGCAGCTCTCACCTCCAGCAGCAGCCAGCACTATTCTGGGGCCTTTGTAGTGAGTGGTGATATACTCAACTAGGTCTGCTCTGTTGATGGTCCTGCATTCAAAAACACAACTAGGTCACAGCAGGAAAGAAATGTGTACACAACATACTTTATCTTTAGAAAAGCCAGTCTTCATTTATACAAAGCAAACCATTAAATGTTGCATCTTACTTGATGTTCTCTGTGGGGCCCAGGATGGTTCGGCCCAGAGCTGTGGACTGATACGCTGTAGCATGCAGGTAGTCGAAGACCACTTCCTGCAGATTGGTTTCCACTTCCTGCATCTCTCTGAGTATGACGCCTCGCTCCCTCTCAATCTCTGCCTCACCCAACGTGCTGTTCTGGATAATGTCAGCCAGGATCTCAACAGCTTTGGAGAAAGAAAACAGGGATATAATACTACTTAACTATTCAATCAAATATTTTCGTCATTATTCAGACATATTTGTCTGTGATGTTCAGTATATTCAAAATGATACTTTATATTTCACTGTTATTTATGTTTTAATTTCCTAACATGTATCAGCCTCAGTTTGAGAAAATTCAGACACTTTATGGAAAACGTAGGAAATTTCCATTTGGCTGTGAGTTTTTCTTCAGAACAACAATATCATAATTTCTAAATCTCATTAAGGTTCCGCTTCTCACTACAGCTTCTTGGCTCAGCTGTTCTGTACCTCGGGGGAGATCCTTGGAGAAAGCTTTGGCATAATACACGGTTTGCTCCCGGGAAGTGTAGGCGTTCAGATGTGCCCCCATGTTTTCTATCTCCAGCTCCAGATCCAACTGGGACCGTTTCCTAGTGCCCTGTCACATACATGCACACAGGTTACCAAGAATGTGGGTTTACATTGTTAGAAAATTAAGTAATGTGCTTATTATATGCTGTTACCAACTCACCTTAAAGGCCATATGCTCCAGAAAATGTGCCGTTCCATTATTTCTCTCATTCTCGTAGCGACTCCCAGCATCTATCCACAGACCAACCTGGAAGTAGTTAACCAGTAGTTAATATTAATATTCACATATTAAATCCACATGATACAATTATAAATTGTTAGATTGATCTTATACTGTAGACACATGCAACTCGACTGTTTGCTTTGTGTGGAACTAACTGATAAATAAAAAGCATTTTGAAAACTTCTGCACCTAAAACTAAGCTGTAATAAAGTTAATGCTTTTATGTAATACATTTAACTTTGCTTTTTTATTACATTCATTTTACTTCTTGTCAAACAGATGTCTTATTGTGACATGTGAACATAAGTAAAAAGGGAAACCTAACAGTAAAGGAAGGTTAAAGATGAACAGATGAAAACACAGAGCACAGAGACAAAAGAGTAAGATGACACAGGCAGAGTGTTTCTGTTTTGTTGTTTAGCCATTGACTTTGTGTTTAGCTCTTATGTTGGTTTAAGAACAAGTTTTAAGGATGTGTATGAATGACAAGGCTTTTGTTTTTTTGACTGGATGTACTGTAATAACAGTATTTCACATTTCTAACCATATACTGACTGATGTTTTTATCACCGTCATCATCATCATCATTTTTTAATCAGTGGATGGAAATGTATTTAAGGTGTAATAGTAAAATAAGTAATAAAAGTAGAACAAGTAAAATCATTTTGCTATTTTTTATATGGACATTGGAAGGTTCTATGAAGATTTGGTAAATACCTTCACAATTGAGTTAAATAAACATCAAAGTGTAACATTTATCTTACTGTGCAAGTGGTTAACCCAGAGTCCTCTGAAGCCACCCGGAGTCCGTTCTCTAAAGTGGTCACTTTAGTTTCAGGAACATTTAGGGCCACCTGGTGAGCAGCCTGGGTAGCCAAGAGTCTGTGCGGTCCAGCTGCGAGCTGTGGAATTAACTAACAGTCATCATGACACATCAAATTTAGGAGACTGTTATATGCTGTTACCAATTCTCTGCCAGACATTATAAACGGAACAATGTTTTCAACGGCTTTACTGCATTACACAAGCCCAACATATACAAGTACCTCGAGAATTCATCCGGCAGTAGCCGAGGAAGTAGCTAGCTAACTTAAAATAACCTGTTAGCAAACACTGAGCCTGGCATACCACGCCGAGAGGTTTTCCTACGATAGACTGGACAATACAAGCTGTCAAACAACACGCAAGTATCTGTTATGACAACAAAGTCACTATAAACATATGTTCTCACCCTTTTTAAGGAATTTGTCTTCCATAACTGTCTTTGAAGGAGATATCTCCCAGCAGACGTGAGCCGCTGTAACGACGCAGCCATATTGTTTATGTCACACTGCGCAAGTGCCACTTTTAATGACGTAACAATACGCAACATCCGGGAGTGGAGATTAAAAATCCTTAAAAAAAATAAAAGCCCTATTCAGACCACATGAAAGTTGCAATTAGGCTTGTTTACAAAAGTCACAGTAAAAATAGGTGATTTAAAATATCAAAAGCATATATCTACATTTTGCAATACGTGCGTACTTGTTAGATATACAAACATGTAAATTTTTTTGCTTAATTTGACTTCTATCCATTCATCCATCCATTATCCTAATGACTTTCCCCTTTAAGAGTCGCGAGAGTGCTAGAGCCAGTCCCAGCTGGCACTGGGCAACAGGCAGGATACAGCCTGACAGGTGACAAGCGTGCACTGAAATGTCAACATTTCCACGATAGGATGATAAAATTGGGACTTGTCTTTTTTTATTTTTGTAAAATAGTTTATTTATTATACTTGTTTCATTTTAGGTTTTAACATTATTATATGAAGAAAGAAAATTTTAGTGTCTTGTCCATCTTTGCTCTTGGTGTCGTTTATTTTGAAAAGGTTTGACAGTTGGAAAGCGGAAGTGTGTCTTTAGCCTAGCGCGAATTTTTTTCAGAGGGATCCTCAAGTTTGTCCATTGTCAACGTCGTTCCAGCAGTTTAAAGTAAGTGGAGAAGCTAAGCAATATCAACATATGAATTTGTTTAGAATAGAAATACGCTTCTGTGTCTGATATTTGATGGTATTTTTCTTTAAACCTTGGCTTGTTTGATATTTGCCAAGTTTAACATTAAGTTTTCTTGATAACGTTATCGTTAGCCGCTAGTTAGCTAATATTAGCTAATTGACGTTAGTGGCCTTAGCATTAAGTTTAACTTTAGCTAGCTTATGCACTAAAACAGCAGTCAACATCCATTATCTTTGGTGTGTCTTCCAGAAAAGAAATGGCGGATGGCGGAGATCTAATGGACGGTGATCTGGAAGATGGAGAGATCTCCGGATCCAGCTCGGAGACAGAGATGGGAACCGCAGCAGCTGCAGAACATGCTCGACCCCAGGTTCCTTCATCTTACGGCAACCAATCCTTCCAGAGCAGACCTGCTGCTCAGCCACCTGCTGCCGGCTACCGCAGCACCGCTAGGACGGTGGAGTCCAGCGACAGTGACCCGGATTCGTCGGACGAGGATTCGGCTG